>CAXHKU010000695.1:0-66000 GCA_964017125.1 Flabesymbios commensalis
TATTACGGCAACTTCCGTGTAAATTCGGCGAAGTTTGATTAATTACTGCAAAAGTTAGTAATGAGCTTGGTGTGAAATTTGATTGAGTATTATTAAAAGTTATTCATTTAGACGTCAATTCAGACGTCAATTCTAAACTGTTTTCCATGTAGTTTTGCAGGCACCATCGACTGTTATTACGGCAACTTCCCTGTAAATTTGGCAAAGTTTTATTAATTACTGCAAAAAGTTATTAATGAGATTGGTGTGAAATTTGATTGAGTATTATTAAAAGCTATTCATTTAGACGTCAATTCAGACGTCACTTCTCAACTGTTTTCCATGTAGTTTTGCAGGCAACATCGGCTGTTATTACGGCAACTTCCCTGTAAATTTGGCGAAGTTTGATTAATTACTGCAAAAGTTATTAATGGGCTTGGTGTGAAATTTGATTGAGTATTATTAAAAGTTATTCATTTAGACGTCAATTCTGACGTCAATTCTCAACCGTTTTCCATGTTGTTTTGTAGGTAAAAATTGGCAGTTATTACGGCAACTTCCCTGTAAATTTGGCAAAGTTTGATTAATTACTGCAAAAGTTATTAAAGAGATTGGTGTGAAATTTGATTGAGTATTATTAAAAGTTATTCAATTAGACGTCAATTCAGACGTCAATTCTCAACCGTTTTCTATGTAGTTTTGCAGACGCCATCGGCTGGTATTACGGCAACTTCCCTGTAAATTTGGAGAAGTTTGATTAATTACTGCAAAAGTTATTAATGAGCTTGGTGTGAAATTTGATTGAGTGTTATTAAAAGTTATTCATTTAGACGTCAATTCAGACGTCAATTCTCAACCGTTTTTCATGTAGTTTTGCAGACACCATCGGCTGGTATTACGGCAACTTCCCTGTAAATTTGGCAAAGTTTGATAAATTACTGCAAAAGTTATTAATGAGATTGGTGTGAAATTTAATTGAGTATTATTAAAAGTTATTCATTTAGACGTCAATTCAGACGTCAATTCTCAAACGTTTTCTATGTAGTTTTGCAGACACCATCGGCTCGTATTACGGCAACTTCCGTGTAAATTCGGCGAAGTTTGATTAATTACTGCAAAAGTTAGTAATGAGCTTGGTGTGAAATTTGATTGAGTATTATTAAAAGTTATTCATTTAGACGTCAATTCAGACGTCAATTCTCAACCGTTTTCCATGTAGTTTTGTAGGTAAAAATTGGCAGTTATTACGGCAACTTCCCTGTAAATTTGGCAAAGTTTGATTAATTACTGCAAAAGTTATTAAAGAGATTGATGTGAAATTTGATTGAGTATTATTAAAAGTTATTCATTTAGACGTCAATTCAGACGTCAATTCCCAACCGTTTTCCATGTAGTTTTGCAGGCAACATTGGCTGTTATTACGGCAACTTCCCTGTAAATTTGGCGAAGTTTGATTAATTACTGCAAAAGTTATTAATGAGATTGGTGTGAAATTTGATTGAGTATTATTAAAAGTTATTCATTTAGACATCAATTCAGACGTCAATTCTCAACCGTTTTCTATGTAGTTTTGCAGACGCCATCGACTGGTATTACGGCAACTTCCCTGTAAATTTGGAGAAGTTTTTTTAATTATTGCAAAGTTATTAATGGGCTTGGTGTGAAATTTGATTGAGTATTATTAAAAGTTATTCATTTAGACGTCAATTCAGACGTCAATTCTAAACTGTTTTCCATGTAGTTTTGCAGGCACAATCGACTGTTATTACGGCAACTTCCCTGTAAATTTGGCAAAGTTTGATTAATTACTGCAAAAGTTATTAATGAGATTGGTGTGAAATTTGATTGAGTATTATTAAAAGTTATTCATTTAGACGTCAATTCAGACGTCAATTCTCAACCGTTTTCCATGTAGTTTTGTAGGTAACATTGGCAGTTATTTCGGCAACTTTCCTGTAAATTTGGCGAAGTTTGATTAATGTAAACTTAGCAAAGTTTGATTAATTACTGCAAAAGTTATTAAAGAGATTGGTGTGAAATTTGATTGAGTATTATTAAAAGTTATTCAATTAGACGTCAATTCAGACGTCAATTCTCAGCCGTTTTCCATGTAGTTTGGTAGGTAAAAATTGGCAGTTATTACGGCAACTTCCCTGTAAATTTGGCAAAGTTTGATTAATTACTGCAAAAGTTATTAAAGAGATTGGTGTGAAATTTGATTCAGTATTATTAAAAGTTATTCAATTAGACGTCAATTCAGACGTCAATTCTCAACCGTTTTCTATGTAGCTATGCAGACGCCATCGGCTGGTATAACGGCAACTTCCCTGTAAATTTGGAGAAGTTTGATTAATTACTGCAAAAGTTATTAATGGGCTGGTGTGAAATTTGATTGAGTATTATTAAAAGTTATTCATTTAGACGTCAATTCAGACGTCAATTCTCAACCGTTTTCTATGTAGTTTTGCAGACGCCATCGGCTGGTATTACGGCAGCTTCCCTGTAAATTTGGCGAAGTTTGATTAATTACTGCAAAAGTTATTAATGAGCTTGGTGTGAAATTTGATTGAGTATTATTAAAAGTTATTCATTTAGACATCAATTCAGACGTCAATTCTCAACCGTTTTCTATGTAGTTTTGCAGACGCCATCGGCTGGTATTACGGCAACTTCCCTGTAAATTTGGAGAAGTTTGATTAATTACTGCAAAAGATATTAATGGGCTTGGTGTGAAATTTGATTGAGTATTATTAAAAGTTATTCATTTAGACGTCAATTCAGACGTCAATTCTCAACCGTTTTCTATGTAGTTTTGCAGACGCCATCGGCTGGTATTACGGCAGCTTCCCTGTAAATTTGGCGAAGTTTGATTAATTACTGCAAAAGTTATTAATGAGCTTGGTGTGAAATTTGATTGAGTATTATTAAAAGTTATTCATTTAGACATCAATTCAGACGTCAATTCTCAACCGTTTTCTATGTAGTTTTGCAGACGCCATCGGCTGGTATTACGGCAACTTCCCTGTAAATTTGGAGAAGTTTGATTAATTACTGCAAAAGTTATTAATGGGCTTGGTGTGAAATTTGATTGAGTATTATTAAAAGTTATTCATTTAGACGTCAATTCAGACGTCAATTCTCAACCGTTTTCTATGTAGTTTTGCAGACGCCATCGGCTGGTATTACGGCAACTTCCCTGTAAATTTGGCGAAGTTTGATTAATTACTGCAAAAGTTATTAATGAGCTTGGTGTGAAATTTGATTGAGTATTATTAAAAGTTATTCATTTAGACGTCAATTCAGACGTCAATTCTCAACCGTTTTCTATGTAGTTTTGCAGACGCCATCGGCTGGTATTACGGCAACTTCCCTGTAAATTTGGCGAAGTTTGATTAATTACTGCAAAAGTTATTAATGAGCTTGGTGTGAAATTTGATTGAGTATTATTATAAGTTATTCATTTAGACGTCAATTCAGACGTCAATTCTCAACCGTTTTCCATGTAGTTTTGCAGACACCATCGGCTGGTATTACGGCAGCTTCCGTGTAAATTCGGCGAAGTTTGATTAATTACTGCAAAAGTTAGTAATGAGCTTGGTGTGAAATTTGATTGAGTATTATTAAAAGTTATTCATTTAGACGTCAATTCAGACGTCAATTCTCAACCGTTTTCCATGTAGTTTTGTAGGTAAAAATTGGCAGTTATTACGGCAACTTCCCTGTAAATTTGGCAAAGTTTGATTAATTACTGCAAAAGTTATTAAAGAGATTGGTGTGAAATTTGATTGAGTATTATTAAAAGTTATTCAATTAGACGTCAATTCAGACGTCAATTCCCAACCGTTTTCCATGTAGTTTTGCAGGCAACATTGGCTGTTATTACGGCAACTTCCCTGTAAATTTGACGAAGTTTGATTAATTACTGCAAAAGTTATTAATGAGATTGGTGTGACATTTGATTGAGTATTATTAAAAGTTATTCATTTAGACATCAATTCAGACGTCAATTCTCAACCGTTTTCTATGTAGTTTTGCAGACGCCATCGGCTGGTATTACGGCAACTTCCCTGTAAATTTGGATAAGTTTGATTAATTACTGCAAAAGATATTAATGGGCTTGGTGTGAAATTTGATTGAGTATTATTAAAAGTTATTCATTTAGACGTCAATTCAGACGTCAATTCTAAACTGTTTTCCATGTAGTTTTGCAGGCACAATCGACTGTTATTACGGCAACTTCCCTGTAAATTTGGCAAAGTTTGATTAATTACTGCAAAAGTTATTAATGAGATTGGTGTGAAATTTGATTGAGTATTATTAAAAGTTATTCATTTAGACGTCAATTCAGACGTCAATTCTCAACCGTTTTCCATGTTGTTTTGTAGGTAACATTGGCAGTTATTTCGGCAACTTTCCTGTAAATTTGGCGAAGTTTGATTTATGTAAACTTAGCAAAGTTTGATTAATTACTGCAAAAGTTATTAAAGAGATTGGTGTGAAATTTGATTGAGTATTATTAAAAGTTATTCAATTAGACGTCAATTCAGACGTCAATTCCCAACCGTTTTCCATGTAGTTTTGCAGGCAACATTGGCTGTTATTACGGCAACTTCCCTGTAAATTTGGCGAAGTTTGATTAATTACTGCAAAAGTTATTAATGAGATTGGTGTGAAATTTGATTGAGTATTATTAAAAGTTATTCATTTAGACATCAATTCAGACGTCAATTCTCAACCGTTTTCTATGTAGTTTTGCAGACGCCATCGGCTGGTATTACGGCAACTTCCCTGTAAATTTGGAGAAGTATGATTAATTACTGCAAAAGATATTAATGGGCTTGGTGTGAAATTTGATTGAGTATTATTAAAAGTTATTCATTTAGACGTCAATTCAGACGTCAATTCTCAACCGTTTTCTATGTAGTTTTGCAGACGCCATCGGCTGGTATTACGGCAGCTTCCCTGTAAATTTGGCGAAGTTTGATTAATTACTGCAAAAGTTATTAATGAGCTTGGTGTGAAATTTGATTGAGTATTATTAAAAGTTATTCATTTAGACATCAATTCAGACGTCAATTCTCAACCGTTTTCTATGTAGTTTTGCAGACACCATCGGCTGGTATTACGGCAACTTCCGTGTAAATTCGGCGAAGTTTGATTAATTACTGCAAAAGTTATTAATGAGCTTGGTGTGAAATTTGATTGAGTATTATTAAAAGTTATTCATTTAGACGTCAATTCAGACGTCAATTCTCAACCGTTTTCCATGTAGTTTTGTAGGTAAAAATTGGCAGTTATTACGGCAACTTCCCTGTAAATTTGGATAAGTTTGATTAATTACTGCAAAAGTTATTAAAGAGATTGGTGTGAAATTTGATTGAGTATTAATAAAAGTTATTCAATTAGACGTCAATTCAGACGTCAATTCCCAACCGTTTTCCATGTAGTTTTCCAGGCAACATTGGCTGTTATTACGGCAACTTCCCTATAAATTTGGCGAAGTTTGATTAATTACTGCAAAAGTTATTAATGAGATTGGTGTGAAATTTGATTGAGTATTATTAAAAGTTATTCATTTAGACATCAATTCAGACGTCAATTCTCAACCGTTTTCTATGTAGTTTTGCAGACGCCATCGGCTGGTATTACGGCAACTTCCCTGTAAATTTGGAGAAGTTTGATTAATTACTGCAAAAGTTATTAATGGGCTTGGTGTGAAATTTGATTGAGTATTATTAAAAGTTATTCATTTAGACGTCAATTCAGACGTCAATTCTCAACCGTTTTCTATGTAGTTTTGCAGACGCCATCGGCTGGTATTACGGCAACTTCCCTGTAAATTTGGCGAAGTTTGATTAATTACTGCAAAAGTTATTAATGAGCTTGGTGTGAAATTTGATTGAGTATTATTAAAAGTTATTCATTTAGACGTCAATTCAGACGTCAATTCTCAACCGTTTTCTATGTAGTTTTGCAGACGCCATCGGCTGGTATTACGGCAACTTCCCTGTAAATTTGGCAAAGTTTGATTAATTACTGCAAAAGTTATTAATGAGCTTGGTGTGAAATTTGATTGAGTATTATTATAAGTTATTCATTTAGACGTCAATTCAGACGTCAATTCTCAACCGTTTTCCATGTAGTTTTGCAGACACCATCGGCTGGTATTACGGCAGCTTCTGTGTAAATTCGGCGAAGTTTGATTAATTACTGCAAAAGTTAGTAATGAGCTTGGTGTGAAATTTGATTGAGTATTATTAAAAGTTATTCATTTAGACGTCAATTCAGACGTCAATTCTCAACCGTTTTCCATGTAGTTTTGTAGGTAAAAATTGGCAGTTATTACGGCAACTTCGCTGTAAATTTGGCAAAGTTTGATTAATTACTGCAAAAGTTATTAAAGAGATTGGTGTGAAATTTGATTGAGTATTATTAAAAGTTATTCAATTAGACGTCAATTCAGACGTCAATTCCCAACCGTTTTCCATGTAGTTTTGCAGGCAACATTGGCTGTTATTACGGCAACTTCCCTGTAAATTTGACGAAGTTTGATTAATTACTGCAAAAGTTATTAATGAGATTGGTGTGACATTTGATTGAGTATTATTAAAAGTTATTCATTTAGACATCAATTCAGACGTCAATTCTCAACCGTTTTCTATGTAGTTTTGCAGACGCCATCGGCTGGTATTACGGCAACTTCCCTGTAAATTTGGATAAGTTTGATTAATTACTGCAAAAGATATTAATGGGCTTGGTGTGAAATTTGATTGAGTATTATTAAAAGTTATTCATTTAGACGTCAATTCAGACGTCAATTCTAAACTGTTTTCCATGTAGTTTTGCAGGCACAATCGACTGTTATTACGGCAACTTCCCTGTAAATTTGGCAAAGTTTGATTAATTACTGCAAAAGTTATTAATGAGATTGGTGTGAAATTTGATTGAGTATTATTAAAAGTTATTCATTTAGACGTCAATTCAGACGTCAATTCTCAACCGTTTTCCATGTTGTTTTGTAGGTAACATTGGCAGTTATTTCGGCAACTTTCCTGTAAATTTGGCGAAGTTTGATTTATGTAAACTTAGCAAAGTTTGATTAATTACTGCAAAAGTTATTAAAGAGATTGGTGTGAAATTTGATTGAGTATTATTAAAAGTTATTCAATTAGACGTCAATTCAGACGTCAATTCCCAACCGTTTTCCATGTAGTTTTGCAGGCAACATTGGCTGTTATTACGGCAACTTCCCTGTAAATTTGGCAAAGTTTGATTAATTACTGCAAAAGTTATTAATGAGATTGGTGTGAAATTTGATTGAGTATTATTAAAAGTTATTCATTTAGACATCAATTCAGACGTCAATTCTCAACCGTTTTCTATGTAGTTTTGCAGACGCCATCGGCTGGTATTACGGCAACTTCCCTGTAAATTTGGAGAAGTTTGATTAATTACTGCAAAAGATATTAATGGGCTTGGTGTGAAATTTGATTGAGTATTATTAAAAGTTATTCATTTAGACGTCAATTCAGACGTCAATTCTCAACCGTTTTCTATGTAGTTTTGCAGACGCCATCGGCTGGTATTACGGCAGCTTCCCTGTAAATTTGGCGAAGTTTGATTTATTACTGCAAAAGTTATTAATGAGCTTGGTGTGAAATTTGATTGAGTATTATTAAAAGTTATTCATTTAGACATCAATTCAGACGTCAATTCTCAACCGTTTTCTATGTAGTTTTGCAGACGCCATCGGCTGGTATTACGGCAACTTCCCTGTAAATTTGGAGAAGTTTGATTAATTACTGCAAAAGATATTAATGGGCTTGGTGTGAAATTTGATTGAGTATTATTAAAAGTTATTCATTTAGACGTCAATTCAGACGTCAATTCTCAACCGTTTTCTATGTAGTTTTGCAGACGCCATCGGCTGGTATTACGGCAGCTTCCCTGTAAATTTGGCGAAGTTTGATTAATTACTGCAAAAGTTATTAATGAGCTTGGTGTGAAATTTGATTGAGTATTATTAAAAGTTATTCATTTAGACATCAATTCAGACGTCAATTCTCAACCGTTTTCTATGTAGTTTTGCAGACGCCATCGGCTGGTATTACGGCAACTTCCCTGTAAATTTGGAGAAGTTTGATTAATTACTGCAAAAGTTATTAATGGGCTTGGTGTGAAATTTGATTGAGTATTATTAAAAGTTATTCATTTAGACGTCAATTCAGACGTCAATTCTCAACCGTTTTCTATGTAGTTTTGCAGACGCCATCGGCTGGTATTACGGCAACTTCCCTGTAAATTTGGCGAAGTTTGATTAATTACTGCAAAAGTTATTAATGAGCTTGGTGTGAAATTTGATTGAGTATTATTAAAAGTTATTCATTTAGACGTCAATTCAGACGTCAATTCTCAACCGTTTTCTATGTAGTTTTGCAGACGCCATCGGCTGGTATTACGGCAACTTCCCTGTAAATTTGGCGAAGTTTGATTAATTACTGCAAAAGTTATTAATGAGCTTGGTGTGAAATTTGATTGAGTATTATTATAAGTTATTCATTTAGACGTCAATTCAGACGTCAATTCTCAACCGTTTTCCATGTAGTTTTGCAGACACCATCGGCTGGTATTACGGCAGCTTCCGTGTAAATTCGGCGAAGTTTGATTAATTACTGCAAAAGTTAGTAATGAGCTTGGTGTGAAATTTGATTGAGTATTATTAAAAGTTATTCATTTAGACGTCAATTCAGACGTCAATTCTCAACCGTTTTCCATGTAGTTTTGTAGGTAAAAATTGGCAGTTATTACGGCAACTTCCCTGTAAATTTGGCAAAGTTTGATTAATTACTGCAAAAGTTATTAAAGAGATTGGTGTGAAATTTGATTGAGTATTATTAAAAGTTATTCAATTAGACGTCAATTCAGACGTCAATTCCCAACCGTTTTCCATGTAGTTTTGCAGGCAACATTGGCTGTTATTACGGCAACTTCCCTGTAAATTTGACGAAGTTTGATTAATTACTGCAAAAGTTATTAATGAGATTGGTGTGACATTTGATTGAGTATTATTAAAAGTTATTCATTTAGACATCAATTCAGACGTCAATTCTCAACCGTTTTCTATGTAGTTTTGCAGACGCCATCGGCTGGTATTACGGCAACTTCCCTGTAAATTTGGATAAGTTTGATTAATTACTGCAAAAGATATTAATGGGCTTGGTGTGAAATTTGATTGAGTATTATTAAAAGTTATTCATTTAGACGTCAATTCAGACGTCAATTCTAAACTGTTTTCCATGTAGTTTTGCAGGCACAATCGACTGTTATTACGGCAACTTCCCTGTAAATTTGGCAAAGTTTGATTAATTACTGCAAAAGTTATTAATGAGATTGGTGTGAAATTTGATTGAGTATTATTAAAAGTTATTCATTTAGACGTCAATTCAGACGTCAATTCTCAACCGTTTTCCATGTTGTTTTGTAGGTAACATTGGCAGTTATTTCGGCAACTTTCCTGTAAATTTGGCGAAGTTTGATTTATGTAAACTTAGCAAAGTTTGATTAATTACTGCAAAAGTTATTAAAGAGATTGGTGTGAAATTTGATTGAGTATTATTAAAAGTTATTCAATTAGACGTCAATTCAGACGTCAATTCCCAACCGTTTTCCATGTAGTTTTGCAGGCAACATTGGCTGTTATTACGGCAACTTCCCTGTAAATTTGGCGAAGTTTGATTAATTACTGCAAAAGTTATTAATGAGATTGGTGTGAAATTTGATTGAGTATTATTAAAAGTTATTCATTTAGACATCAATTCAGACGTCAATTCTCAACCGTTTTCTATGTAGTTTTGCAGACGCCATCGGCTGGTATTACGGCAACTTCCCTGTAAATTTGGAGAAGTATGATTAATTACTGCAAAAGATATTAATGGGCTTGGTGTGAAATTTGATTGAGTATTATTAAAAGTTATTCATTTAGACGTCAATTCAGACGTCAATTCTCAACCGTTTTCTATGTAGTTTTGCAGACGCCATCGGCTGGTATTACGGCAGCTTCCCTGTAAATTTGGCGAAGTTTGATTAATTACTGCAAAAGTTATTAATGAGCTTGGTGTGAAATTTGATTGAGTATTATTAAAAGTTATTCATTTAGACATCAATTCAGACGTCAATTCTCAACCGTTTTCTATGTAGTTTTGCAGACACCATCGGCTGGTATTACGGCAACTTCCGTGTAAATTCGGCGAAGTTTGATTAATTACTGCAAAAGTTATTAATGAGCTTGGTGTGAAATTTGATTGAGTATTATTAAAAGTTATTCATTTAGACGTCAATTCAGACGTCAATTCTCAACCGTTTTCCATGTAGTTTTGTAGGTAAAAATTGGCAGTTATTACGGCAACTTCCCTGTAAATTTGGCAAAGTTTGATTAATTACTGCAAAAGTTATTAAAGAGATTGGTGTGAAATTTGATTGAGTATTAATAAAAGTTATTCAATTAGACGTCAATTCAGACGTCAATTCCCAACCGTTTTCCATGTAGTTTTCCAGGCAACATTGGCTGTTATTACGGCAACTTCCCTATAAATTTGGCGAAGTTTGATTAATTACTGCAAAAGTTATTAATGAGATTGGTGTGAAATTTGATTGAGTATTATTAAAAGTTATTCATTTAGACATCAATTCAGACGTCAATTCTCAACCGTTTTCTATGTAGTTTTGCAGACGCCATCGGCTGGTATTACGGCAACTTCCCTGTAAATTTGGAGAAGTTTGATTACTTACTGCAAAAGTTATTAATGGGCTTGGTGTGAAATTTGATTGAGTATTATTAAAAGTTATTCATTTAGACGTCAATTCAGACGTCAATTCTAAACTGTTTTCCATGTAGTTTTGCAGGCACAATCGACTGTTATTACGGCAACTTCCCTGTAAATTTGGCAAAGTTTGATTAATTACTACAAAAGTTATTAATGAGATTGATGTGAAATTTGATTGAGTATTATTAAAAGTTATTCATTTAGGCGTCAATTCAGACGTTAATTCTCAACCGTTTTCCATGTAGTTTTGTAGGTAACATTGGCAGTTATTACGGCAACTTTCCTGTAAATTTGGCGAAGTTTGATTAATGTAAGCTTAGCGAAGTTTGATTTATTACTGCAAAAGTTATTAATGAGATTGGTGTGAAATTTGATTGAGTATTATTAAAAGTTATTCCTTTAGACGTCAATTCAGACGTCAATTCTCAACCGTTTTCCATGTAGTTTGTAGGTAACATTGGCAGTTATTTCGGCAACTTTCCTGTAAATTTGGCGAAGTTTGATTAATGTAAACTTAGCAAAGTTTGATTAATTACTGCAAAAGTTATTAAAGAGATTAGTGTGAAATTTGATTGAGTATTATTAAAAGTTATTCCATTAGACGTCAATTCAGACGTCAATTCCCAACCGTTTTCCATGTAGTTTTGCAGGCAACATTGGCTGTTATTACGGCAACTTCCCTGTAAATTTGGCAAAGTTTGATTTATTATGCAAAAGTTATTAAAGAGATTGGTGTGAAATTTGATTGAGTATTATTAAAAGTTATTCAATTAGACGTCAATTCAGACGTCAATTCCCAACCGTTTTCCATGTCGTTTTGTAGGTAAAAATTGGCAGTTATTACGGCAACTTCCCTGTAAATTTGGCAAAGTTTGATTAATTACTGCAAAAGTTATTAATGAGATTGGTGTGAAATTTAATTGAGTATTATTAAAAGTTATTCATTTAGACGTCAATTCAGACGTCAATTCTCAACCGTTTTCCATGTAGTTTTGTAGGTAAAAATTGGCAGTTATTACGGCAACTTCCCTGTAAATTTGGGAAAGTTTGATTAATTACTGCAAAAGTTATTAAAGAGATTGGTGTGAAATTTGATTGAGTATTATTAAAAGTTATTCAATTAGACATCAATTCAGACGTCAATTCTCAACCGTTTTCTATGTAGTTTTGCAGACGCCATCGGCTGGTATTACGGCAACTTCCCTGTAAATTTGGAGAAGTTTGATTAATTACTGCAAAAGTTATTAATGGGCTTGGTGTGAAATTTGATTGAGTATTGTTAAAAGTTATTCATTTAGACGTCAATTCAAACGTCAATTCTAAACTGTTTTCCATGTAGTTTTGTAGGTAAAAATTGGCAGTTATTACGGCAACTTCCCTGTAAATTTGGCAAAGTTTGATTAATTACTGCAAAAGTTATTAAAGAGATTGGTGTGAAATTTGATTGAGTATTAATAAAAGTTATTCAATTAGACGTCAATTCAGACGTCAATTCCCAACCGTTTTCCATGTAGTTTTCCAGGCAACATTGGCTGTTATTACGGCAACTTCCCTATAAATTTGGCGAAGTTTGATTAATTACTGCAAAAGTTATTAATGAGATTGGTGTGAAATTTGATTGAGTATTATTAAAAGTTATTCATTTAGACATCAATTCAGACGTCAATTCTCAACCGTTTTCTATGTAGTTTTGCAGACGCCATCGGCTGGTATTAAGGCAACTTCCCTGTAAATTTGGAGAAGTTTGATTACTTACTGCAAAAGTTATTAATGGGCTTGGTGTGAAATTTGATTGAGTATTATTAAAAGTTATTCATTTAGACGTCAATTCAGACGTCAATTCTAAACTGTTTTCCATGTAGTTTTGCAGGCACAATCGACTGTTATTACGGCAACTTCCCTGTAAATTTGGCAAAGTTTGATTAATTACTACAAAAGTTATTAATGAGATTGATGTGAAATTTGATTGAGTATTATTAAAAGTTATTCATTTAGGCGTCAATTCAGACGTTAATTCTCAACCGTTTTCCATGTAGTTTTGTAGGTAACATTGGCAGTTATTACGGCAACTTTCCTGTAAATTTGGCGAAGTTTGATTAATGTAAGCTTAGCGAAGTTTGATTTATTACTGCAAAAGTTATTAATGAGATTGGTGTGAAATTTGATTGAGTATTATTAAAAGTTATTCCTTTAGACGTCAATTCAGACGTCAATTCTCAACCGTTTTCCATGTAGTTTGTAGGTAACATTGGCAGTTATTTCGGCAACTTTCCTGTAAATTTGGCGAAGTTTGATTAATGTAAACTTAGCAAAGTTTGATTAATTACTGCAAAAGTTATTAAAGAGATTAGTGTGAAATTTGATTGAGTATTATTAAAAGTTATTCCATTAGACGTCAATTCAGACGTCAATTCCCAACCGTTTTCCATGTAGTTTTGCAGGCAACATTGGCTGTTATTACGGCAACTTCCCTGTAAATTTGGCAAAGTTTGATTTATTATGCAAAAGTTATTAAAGAGATTGGTGTGAAATTTGATTGAGTATTATTAAAAGTTATTCAATTAGACGTCAATTCAGACGTCAATTCCCAACCGTTTTCCATGTCGTTTTGTAGGTAAAAATTGGCAGTTATTACGGCAACTTCCCTGTAAATTTGGCAAAGTTTGATTAATTACTGCAAAAGTTATTAATGAGATTGGTGTGAAATTTAATTGAGTATTATTAAAAGTTATTCATTTAGACGTCAATTCAGACGTCAATTCTCAACCGTTTTCCATGTAGTTTTGTAGGTAAAAATTGGCAGTTATTACGGCAACTTCCCTGTAAATTTGGGAAAGTTTGATTAATTACTGCAAAAGTTATTAAAGAGATTGGTGTGAAATTTGATTGAGTATTATTAAAAGTTATTCAATTAGACATCAATTCAGACGTCAATTCTCAACCGTTTTCTATGTAGTTTTGCAGACGCCATCGGCTGGTATTACGGCAACTTCCCTGTAAATTTGGAGAAGTTTGATTACTTACTGCAAAAGTTATTAATGGGCTTGGTGTGAAATTTGATTGAGTATTATTAAAAGTTATTCATTTAGACGTCAATTCAGACGTCAATTCTAAACTGTTTTCCATGTAGTTTTGCAGGCACAATCGACTGTTATTACGGCAACTTCCCTGTAAATTTGGCAAAGTTTGATTAATTACTACAAAAGTTATTAATGAGATTGATGTGAAATTTGATTGAGTATTATTAAAAGTTATTCATTTAGGCGTCAATTCAGACGTTAATTCTCAACCGTTTTCCATGTAGTTTTGTAGGTAACATTGGCAGTTATTACGGCAACTTTCCTGTAAATTTGGCGAAGTTTGATTAATGTAAGCTTAGCGAAGTTTGATTTATTACTGCAAAAGTTATTAATGAGATTGGTGTGAAATTTGATTGAGTATTATTAAAAGTTATTCCTTTAGACGTCAATTCAGACGTCAATTCTCAACCGTTTTCCATGTAGTTTGTAGGTAACATTGGCAGTTATTTCGGCAACTTTCCTGTAAATTTGGCGAAGTTTGATTAATGTAAACTTAGCAAAGTTTGATTAATTACTGCAAAAGTTATTAAAGAGATTAGTGTGAAATTTGATTGAGTATTATTAAAAGTTATTCCATTAGACGTCAATTCAGACGTCAATTCCCAACCGTTTTCCATGTAGTTTTGCAGGCAACATTGGCTGTTATTACGGCAACTTCCCTGTAAATTTGGCAAAGTTTGATTTATTATGCAAAAGTTATTAAAGAGATTGGTGTGAAATTTGATTGAGTATTATTAAAAGTTATTCAATTAGACGTCAATTCAGACGTCAATTCCCAACCGTTTTCCATGTCGTTTTGTAGGTAAAAATTGGCAGTTATTACGGCAACTTCCCTGTAAATTTGGCAAAGTTTGATTACTTACTGCAAAAGTTATTAATGGGCTTGGTGTGAAATTTGATTGAGTATTATTAAAAGTTATTCATTTAGACGTCAATTCAGACGTCAATTCTAAACTGTTTTCCATGTAGTTTTGCAGGCACAATCGACTGTTATTACGGCAACTTCCCTGTAAATTTGGCAAAGTTTGATTAATTACTACAAAAGTTATTAATGAGATTGATGTGAAATTTGATTGAGTATTATTAAAAGTTATTCATTTAGGCGTCAATTCAGACGTTAATTCTCAACCGTTTTCCATGTAGTTTTGTAGGTAACATTGGCAGTTATTACGGCAACTTTCCTGTAAATTTGGCGAAGTTTGATTAATGTAAGCTTAGCGAAGTTTGATTTATTACTGCAAAAGTTATTAATGAGATTGGTGTGAAATTTGATTGAGTATTATTAAAAGTTATTCCTTTAGACGTCAATTCAGACGTCAATTCTCAACCGTTTTCCATGTAGTTTGTAGGTAACATTGGCAGTTATTTCGGCAACTTTCCTGTAAATTTGGCGAAGTTTGATTAATGTAAACTTAGCAAAGTTTGATTAATTACTGCAAAAGTTATTAAAGAGATTAGTGTGAAATTTGATTGAGTATTATTAAAAGTTATTCCATTAGACGTCAATTCAGACGTCAATTCCCAACCGTTTTCCATGTAGTTTTGCAGGCAACATTGGCTGTTATTACGGCAACTTCCCTGTAAATTTGGCAAAGTTTGATTTATTATGCAAAAGTTATTAAAGAGATTGGTGTGAAATTTGATTGAGTATTATTAAAAGTTATTCAATTAGACGTCAATTCAGACGTCAATTCCCAACCGTTTTCCATGTCGTTTTGTAGGTAAAAATTGGCAGTTATTACGGCAACTTCCCTGTAAATTTGGCAAAGTTTGATTAATTACTGCAAAAGTTATTAATGAGATTGGTGTGAAATTTAATTGAGTATTATTAAAAGTTATTCATTTAGACGTCAATTCAGACGTCAATTCTCAACCGTTTTCCATGTAGTTTTGTAGGTAAAAATTGGCAGTTATTACGGCAACTTCCCTGTAAATTTGGGAAAGTTTGATTAATTACTGCAAAAGTTATTAAAGAGATTGGTGTGAAATTTGATTGAGTATTATTAAAAGTTATTCAATTAGACATCAATTCAGACGTCAATTCTCAACCGTTTTCTATGTAGTTTTGCAGACGCCATCGGCTGGTATTACGGCAACTTCCCTGTAAATTTGGAGAAGTTTGATTAATTACTGCAAAAGTTATTAATGGGCTTGGTGTGAAATTTGATTGAGTATTGTTAAAAGTTATTCATTTAGACGTCAATTCAAACGTCAATTCTAAACTGTTTTCCATGTAGTTTTGTAGGTAAAAATTGGCAGTTATTACGGCAACTTCCCTGTAAATTTGGCAAAGTTTGATTAATTACTGCAAAAGTTATTAAAGAGATTGGTGTGAAATTTGATTGAGTATTAATAAAAGTTATTCAATTAGACGTCAATTCAGACGTCAATTCCCAACCGTTTTCCATGTAGTTTTCCAGGCAACATTGGCTGTTATTACGGCAACTTCCCTATAAATTTGGCGAAGTTTGATTAATTACTGCAAAAGTTATTAATGAGATTGGTGTGAAATTTGATTGAGTATTATTAAAAGTTATTCATTTAGACATCAATTCAGACGTCAATTCTCAACCGTTTTCTATGTAGTTTTGCAGACGCCATCGGCTGGTATTACGGCAACTTCCCTGTAAATTTGGAGAAGTTTGATTACTTACTGCAAAAGTTATTAATGGGCTTGGTGTGAAATTTGATTGAGTATTATTAAAAGTTATTCATTTAGACGTCAATTCAGACGTCAATTCTAAACTGTTTTCCATGTAGTTTTGCAGGCACAATCGACTGTTATTACGGCAACTTCCCTGTAAATTTGGCAAAGTTTGATTAATTACTACAAAAGTTATTAATGAGATTGATGTGAAATTTGATTGAGTATTATTAAAAGTTATTCATTTAGGCGTCAATTCAGACGTTAATTCTCAACCGTTTTCCATGTAGTTTTGTAGGTAACATTGGCAGTTATTACGGCAACTTTCCTGTAAATTTGGCGAAGTTTGATTAATGTAAGCTTAGCGAAGTTTGATTTATTACTGCAAAAGTTATTAATGAGATTGGTGTGAAATTTGATTGAGTATTATTAAAAGTTATTCCTTTAGACGTCAATTCAGACGTCAATTCTCAACCGTTTTCCATGTAGTTTGTAGGTAACATTGGCAGTTATTTCGGCAACTTTCCTGTAAATTTGGCGAAGTTTGATTAATGTAAACTTAGCAAAGTTTGATTAATTACTGCAAAAGTTATTAAAGAGATTAGTGTGAAATTTGATTGAGTATTATTAAAAGTTATTCCATTAGACGTCAATTCAGACGTCAATTCCCAACCGTTTTCCATGTAGTTTTGCAGGCAACATTGGCTGTTATTACGGCAACTTCCCTGTAAATTTGGCAAAGTTTGATTTATTATGCAAAAGTTATTAAAGAGATTGGTGTGAAATTTGATTGAGTATTATTAAAAGTTATTCAATTAGACGTCAATTCAGACGTCAATTCCCAACCGTTTTCCATGTCGTTTTGTAGGTAAAAATTGGCAGTTATTACGGCAACTTCCCTGTAAATTTGGCAAAGTTTGATTAATTACTGCAAAAGTTATTAATGAGATTGGTGTGAAATTTAATTGAGTATTATTAAAAGTTATTCATTTAGACGTCAATTCAGACGTCAATTCTCAACCGTTTTCCATGTAGTTTTGTAGGTAAAAATTGGCAGTTATTACGGCAACTTCCCTGTAAATTTGGGAAAGTTTGATTAATTACTGCAAAAGTTATTAAAGAGATTGGTGTGAAATTTGATTGAGTATTATTAAAAGTTATTCAATTAGACATCAATTCAGACGTCAATTCTCAACCGTTTTCTATGTAGTTTTGCAGACGCCATCGGCTGGTATTACGGCAACTTCCCTGTAAATTTGGAGAAGTTTGATTAATTACTGCAAAAGTTATTAATGGGCTTGGTGTGAAATTTGATTGAGTATTGTTAAAAGTTATTCATTTAGACGTCAATTCAAACGTCAATTCTAAACTGTTTTCCATGTCGTTTTGCAGGCACAATCGACTGTTATTACGGCAACTTCCCTGTAAATTTGGCAAAGTTTGATTAATTACTGCAAAAGTTATTAATGAGATTGGTGTGAAATTTGATTGAGTATTATTAAAAGTTATTCATTTAGACGTCAATTCAGACGTCAATTCTCAACCGTTTTCCATGTAGTTTTGTAGGTAACATTGGCAGTTATTTCGGCAACTTTCCTGTAAATTTGGAGAAGTTTGATTAATGTAAACTTAGCGAAGTTAGATTTTATACTGCAAAAGTTATTAATGAGATTTGTGTGAAATTTGATTGAGTATTATTAAAAGTTATTCATTTAGACGTCAATTCAGACGTCACTTCTCAACCGTTTTCCATGTAGTTTTGCAGACACCATCGGCTGGTATTACGGCAACTTCCCTGTAAATTTGGCGAAGTTTGATTAATTACTGCAAAAGTTATTAATGAGATTGGTGTGAAATTTGATTGAGTATTATTAAAAGTTATTCATTTAGACGTCAATTCAGACGTCAATTCTCAACCGTTTCCCATGTAGTTTTGTAGGCAACATCGGCAGTTATTTCGGCAACTTCCCTGTAAATTTAGCGAAGTTTGATTAATGTAAACTTAGCGAAGTTTGATTTATTACTGCAAAAATTATTAAAGAGATTGGTGTGAAATTTGATTGAGTATTATTAAAAGTTATTAATTTAGACGTCAATTCAGACGTCAATTCTCAACCGTTTCCCATGTAGTTTTGTAGGCAACATCGGCAGTTATTTCGGCAACTTCCCTGTAAATTTAGCGAAGTTTGATTAATGTAAACTTAGCGAAGTTTGATTTATTACTGCAAAAATTATTAAAGAGATTGGTGTGAAATTTGATTGAGTATTATTAAAAGTTATTCATTTAGACGTCAATTCGGACGTCAATTCTCAACTGTTTTCCATGTAATTTTGCAGGCACCATCGGCTGGTATTACGGCAACTGCCCTGTAAATTTGGCGAAGTTTGATTAATTACTGCAAAAGTTATTAATGAGATTTGTGTGAAATTTGATTGAATATTATTAAAAGTTATTCATTTAGACGTCAATTCAGACGTCAATACTCAACCGTTTCCCATGTAGTTTTGTAGGCAGCATCGGCAGTTATTTCGGCAACTTCCCTGTAAATTTAGCGAAGTTTGATTAATGTAAACTTAGCGAAGTTAGATTTATTACTGCAAAAATTATTAAAGAGATTGGTGTGAAATTTGATTGAGTATTATTAAAAGTTATTCATTTAGACGTCAATTCAGACGTCAATTTTCAACTGTTTTCCATGTAATTTTGCAGGCACCATCGGCTGGTATTACGGCAACTGCCCTGTAAATTTGGCGAAGTTTGATTAATTACTGCAAAAGTTATTAATGAGATTTGTGTGAAATTTGATTGAATATTATTAAAAGTTATTCATTTAGACGTCAATTCAGACGTCAATTCTCAACCGTTTTCCATGTCGTTTTGCAGACACCATCGGCTGGTATTACGGGAACTTCCCTGTCAATTTGGAGAAGTTTGTTTAATTACTGCAAAAGTTATTAATGGGCTTGGTGTGAAATTTGATTGAGTATTATTTAAAGTTATTCATTTAGACGTCAATTCAGACGTAAATTCTCAACCGTTTTCCATGTAGTTTTGCAGACACCATCGGCTGGTATTACGGCAACTTCCCTGTAAATTTGGCGAATTTTGATTAATTACTGCAAAAGTTTTTAATGAGAGTGGTGTGAAATTTGATTGAGTATTATAAAAAAATATTCATTTAGACGTCAATTCAGACGTCAATTCTCATCCGTTTTCTATATAGTTTTGAAGACGCCATCGGCTGGTATCACGGCAATTTCCCTGTATATTTGGCAAAGTTTGATTAATTACTGCAAAAATTAATAATGAGCTTGGTGTGAAATTTGATTGAGTATTATTAAAAATTATTCATTTAGACGTCAATTCAGACGTCAATTCTAAACCGTTTTGTATGTAGTTTTGCAGGCAACATTGGCTGTTATTACGGCAACTTACCTGTAAATTTGGCGAAGTTTGATTAATTACTGCAAAAGTTATTAATGAGATTGGTGTGAAATTTGATTGAGTATTATTAAAAGTTATTCATTTAGACGTCCATTCAGACGTCAATTCTCAACCGTTTTCCATGTAGTTTTGCAGACGCCATCGGCTGGTATTACGGCAACTTCCCTGTAAATTTGTCGAAGTTTGATTAATTACTGCAAAAGTTATTAATGAGATTGGTGTGAAATTTGATTGAGTATTATTAAAAGTTATTAATTTAGACTTCAATTCAGACGTCAATTCTCAACCGTTTTCCATGTAGTTTTGTAGGTAACATCGGCAGTTATTTCGGCAACTTCCCTGTAAATTTAGCGAAGTTTGATTAATGTAAACTTAGCGAAGTTTGATTTATTACTGCAAAAATTATTAATGAGATTGGTGTGAAATTTGATTGAGTATTATTAAAAGTTATTAATTTAGACGTCAATTCAGATGTCAATTCTCAACCGTTTTCCATGTAGTTTTGTAGGTAACATCGGCAGTTATTTCGGCAACTTCCCTGTAAATTTAGCGAAGTTTGATTAATGTAAACTTAGCGAAGTTTGATTTATTACTGCAAAAATTATTAATGAGATTGGTGTAAAATTTGATTGAGTATTATTAAAAGTTATTCATTTAGACGTCAATTCAGACGTCAATTCTCAACCGTTTTCCATGTAGTTTTGCAGACGCCATCGGCTGGTATTACGGCAACTTCCCTGTAAATTTGTCGAAGTTTGATTAATTACTGCAAAAGTTATTAATGAGCTTGGTGTGAAATTTGATTGAGTATTATTAAAAGTTATTCATTTAGACGTCAATTCAGACGTCAATTCTCAACCGTTTTGTATGTAGTTTTGCAGGCAACATTGGCTGTTATTACGGCAACTTACCTGTAAATTTGGCGAAGTTTGATTAATTACTGCAAAAGGTATTAATGAGATTGGTGTGAAACTTGATTGAGTATTATTAAAAGTTATTCATTTAGACGTCCATTCAGACGTCAATTCTCAACCGTTTCCCATGTAGTTTTGCAGGCAACATTGGCAGTTATTACGGCAACTTCCCTGTAAATTTGGCGAAGTTTGAATAATTACTGCAAAAGTTATTAATGAGCTTGGTGTGAAATTTGATTGAGTATTATTAAAAGTTATTCATTTAGACGTCAATTCAAACGTCACTTCTCAACCGTTTTCCATGTAGTTTTGCAGGCAACTTTGGCTGTTATTACGGCAACTTACCTGTAAATTTGGCGTAGTTTGATTAATTACTGCAAAAGTTATTAATGAGAGTGGTGTGAAATTTGATTGGATATTATAAAAAAATATTCATTTAGACGTCAATTCAGACGTCAATTCTCATCCGTTTTCTATGTAGTTTTGCAGACGCCATCGGCTGGTATCACGGCAACTTCCCTGTATATTTGGCAAAGTTTGATTAATTACTGCAAAAGTTATTAATGAGCTTGGTGTGAAATTTGATTGAGTATTATTAAAAATTATTCATTTAGACGTCAATTCAGACGTCAATTCTCAACCGTTTTGTATGTAGTTTTGCAGGCGACATTGGTGGTTATTACGGCAACTTACCTGTAAATTTGGCGAAGTTTGATTAATTACTGCAAAAGTTATTAATGAGATTGGTGTGAAATTTGATTGAGTATTATTAAAAGGTATTCATTTAGACGTCCATTCAGACGTTAATTCTCAACCGTTTCCCATGTAGTTTGCAGGCAGCATTGGCAGTTATTACGGCAACTTCCCTGTAAATTTGGCGAAGTTTGATTAATTACTGCAAAAGTTATTAATGAGATTGGTGTGAAATTTGATTGAGTATTATTAAAAGTTATTAATTTAGACGTCAATTCAGACGTCAATTCTCAACCGTTTTCCATGTAGTTTTGTAGGTAACATCGGCAGTTATTTCGGCAACTTCCCTGTAAATTTAGCGAAGTTTGATTAATGTAAACTTAGCGAAGTTTGATTTATTACTGCAAAAATTATTAATGAGATTGGTGTAAAATTTGATTGAGTATTATTAAAAGTTATTCATTTAGACGTCAATTCAGACGTCAATTCTCAACCGTTTTCCATGTAGTTTTGCAGACGCCATCGGCTGGTATTACGGCAACTTCCCTGTAAATTTGTCGAAGTTTGATTAATTACTGCAAAAGTTATTAATGAGCTTGGTGTGAAATTTGATTGAGTATTATTAAAAGTTATTCATTTAGACGTCAATTCAGACGTCAATTCTCAACCGTTTTGTATGTAGTTTTGCAGGCAACATTGGCTGTTATTACGGCAACTTACCTGTAAATTTGGCGAAGTTTGATTAATTACTGCAAAAGGTATTAATGAGATTGGTGTGAAACTTGATTGAGTATTATTAAAAGTTATTCATTTAGACGTCCATTCAGACGTCAATTCTCAACCGTTTCCCATGTAGTTTTGCAGGCAACATTGGCAGTTATTACGGCAACTTCCCTGTAAATTTGGCGAAGTTTGAATAATTACTGCAAAAGTTATTAATGAGCTTGGTGTGAAATTTGATTGAGTATTATTAAAAGTTATTCATTTAGACGTCAATTCAAACGTCACTTCTCAACCGTTTTCCATGTAGTTTTGCAGGCAACTTTGGCTGTTATTACGGCAACTTACCTGTAAATTTGGCGTAGTTTGATTAATTACTGCAAAAGTTATTAATGAGAGTGGTGTGAAATTTGATTGGATATTATAAAAAAATATTCATTTAGACGTCAATTCAGACGTCAATTCTCATCCGTTTTCTATGTAGTTTTGCAGACGCCATCGGCTGGTATCACGGCAACTTCCCTGTATATTTGGCAAAGTTTGATTAATTACTGCAAAAGTTATTAATGAGCTTGGTGTGAAATTTGATTGAGTATTATTAAAAATTATTCATTTAGACGTCAATTCAGACGTCAATTCTCAACCGTTTTGTATGTAGTTTTGCAGGCGACATTGGTGGTTATTACGGCAACTTACCTGTAAATTTGGCGAAGTTTGATTAATTACTGCAAAAGTTATTAATGAGATTGGTGTGAAATTTGATTGAGTATTATTAAAAGGTATTCATTTAGACGTCCATTCAGACGTTAATTCTCAACCGTTTCCCATGTAGTTTGCAGGCAGCATTGGCAGTTATTACGGCAACTTCCCTGTAAATTTGGCGAAGTTTGATTAATTACTGCAAAAGTTATTAATGAGATTGGTGTGAAATTTGATTGAGTATTATTAAAAGTTATTAATTTAGACGTCAATTCAGACGTCAATTCTCAACCGTTTTCCATGTAGTTTTGTAGGTAACATCGGCAGTTATTTCGGCAACTTCCCTGTAAATTTAGCGAAGTTTGATTAATGTAAACTTAGCGAAGTTTGATTTATTACTGCAAAAATTATTAATGAGATTGGTGTGAAATTTGATTGAGTATTATTAAAAGTTATTAATTTAGACGTCAATTCAGATGTCAATTCTCAACCGTTTTCCATGTAGTTTTGTAGGTAACATCGGCAGTTATTTCGGCAACTTCCCTGTAAATTTAGCGAAGTTTGATTAATGTAAACTTAGCGAAGTTTGATTTATTACTGCAAAAATTATTAATGAGATTGGTGTAAAATTTGATTGAGTATTATTAAAAGTTATTCATTTAGACGTCAATTCAGACGTCAATTCTCAACCGTTTTCCATGTAGTTTTGCAGACGCCATCGGCTGGTATTACGGCAACTTCCCTGTAAATTTGTCGAAGTTTGATTAATTACTGCAAAAGTTATTAATGAGCTTGGTGTGATATTTGATTGAGTATTATTAAAAGTTATTCATTTAGACGTCAATTCAGACGTCAATTCTCAACTGTTTTGTATGTAGTTTTGCAGGCAACATTGGCTGTTATTACGGCAACTTACCTGTAAATTTGGCGAAGTTTGATTAATTACTGCAAAAGTTATTAATGAGATTGGTGTGAAATTTGATTGAGTATTATTAAAAGTTGTTCATTTAGACGTCCATTCAGACGTCAATTCTCAACCGTTTCCCATGTAGTTTTGCAGGCAACATTGGCAGTTATTACGGCAACTTCCCTGTAAATTTGGCGAAGTTTGATTAATTACTGCAAAAGTTATTAATGAGCTTGGTGTGAAATTTGATTGAGTATTATTAAAAGTTATTCATTTAGACGTCAATTCAAACGTCACTTCTCAAACGTTTTCCATGTAGTTTTGCAGACACCATCGGCTGGTATTACGGCAACTTCCCTGTAAATTTGGCGAAGTTTGATTAATTACTGCAAAAGTTATTAATGAGATTGGTGTGAAATTTGATTGAGTATTATTAAAAGTTATTCATTTAGACGTCAATTCAGACGTCAATTCTCAACCGTTTTCCATGTCGCTTTGCAGACACCATCGGCAGTTATTTCGGCAACTTCCCTGTAAATTTAGCGAAGTTTGATTAATGTAAACTTAGCGAAGTTTGATTTATTACTGCAAAAATTATTAATGAGATTGGTGTGAAATTTGATTGAGTATTATTAAAAGTTATTAATTTAGACGTCAATTCAGATGTCAATTCTCAACCGTTTTCCATGTAGTTTTGTAGGTAACATCGGCAGTTATTTCGGCAACTTCCCTGTAAATTTAGCGAAGTTTGATTAATGTAAACTTAGCGAAGTTTGATTTATTACTGCAAAAATTATTAATGAGATTGGTGTAAAATTTGATTGAGTATTATTACCCCATTAAAGCCCACTGGCAAGTTTTTTTGCCAGTGACGTTTTTGTGTGACGTCGCCATAAAAAAAAAATATTTAAAAAAACTACATGACTTGAACCCATTGTAAACTCGTTTGTCGTGTTAGTTATGTACATTTTATGCAATCGATATTTGATACCAACGTTTAACAACGCTTACGTTTGTCAGAAAATAGTAATTCCATATTGCTACTTTTTGGTCGTGGAAGAGACCAATAGGTAGTTTATTACATATCTCTCAGCATGTAGGTCAATATTCATAAAGAAACTGTCATGTGTGGTGATTTTCGCCATGTAATTGTAATGCTGAAAATAGATTCATACCTGTGCATAAAAAGACTAATAATTTACATGGCAAAAAAATTTGCCAGTGGGATAATACATGGTATTATAGTCTGTATTAATAAACCATTCTGTAAAATGATGAAACAAAATACATTATGTTTATTATGTAGTCTGTTTGGTACTAAATCATCGTGCATGCTATTATGTTAAGCACATCCCTTATCCTTTTCTAATAATAATTGTTTGTCGGCTAAATGACATATACTAGTAAGACATTGCATTTGAAAATGTAGGTACTGGCAAGAAAATTTGCCAGTGGGCACTTATGGTGTCTTTGATGGATATGTGTATGATATATGGTGAATGATATCCTCTCTTAAATACGCTGCGAGGGATGGTCCAACTACTGTAAAGCAGCTCGGAAAGCGAGGAAGTAGACAATATCATTAAGATATGTATAAAGTGTCCTAGATTTATTAAAAGAGAATGCAAAATCTCCTGGAACCGTATTTCTCTCAATGTTCCCTCACAATCTGATTGCTATCATGCAGAGGGAGTGCAACCTGTATTCTCAGCAAAAGGGAAGATATCGGTATAGATAAGATTGAGGCTCTAACATGTTAGGTGTCATGCTTCTCTCTGGCATCTTCCCTAACAAGTTATCTTACCCACGAGCCCGCAGGGCGATACCTTGGTCTATCAACCTAGCGTCCAACGATTTTAAATAAAGATATACCTTGAATGTCGCGCTTCTCAAGACTGGCCAATCAGACAGCGCTTGACCAACTGTTGACAGCTGCCTGGGAGCAAAGCTTGCTTGTTTCCGTTGGTATGATATATATAGACAAGCTCGAAATCTCACGCTGATGTGTACTTAAACTCCATGATGGCGGTCACTATATGATTACCGGCCGCCATGAGGGAGTTCGGTACACCTCACTGTCTAAAATGTGAGATTCCCAACATGTCTATATAATACATCTAGCAACGGAAACAGGTAACTAAGCATGAGAGCTGAACAAGAGGTCAATTCTTCGTGACCCTTAAATAAATCTGAAACATCCAATGAGGTTTAAATCTCAGACACACACCCAAGATGCCCACATAGACAGATATCGTACTCGATACGGCCAGGCTCTTGCGGTAGCAAGCGAGTGGGACTGGCCAAGGGAAGATGCTCTCTGGGTACAACCGACTACCATATCGACAGCTTTATTGGTCAGAATCAGCTGATATTCACAATTCTCTGAGGCGGAACAGGTTTGATGATATCCTAAGTGACCTTTAATTTGTTTTGTCAGGTGACAGATATAAAGAGCTTTCGAACAGCTAGATGTGGCTGAGAATATCAGCATTGACGAAACCATAATACCGGGATTATTTTTGTAAACATGGCACAAAGCAGCTCATCTGTGAGAAGCCAATAAAAGGCTCAGTTTCAATTCGTGGTCTCTATGATATACATGTATCCTGTAAAACTGCATTGCGGGTCTAGAAACATCTAGCAAATCTTCCCCTAGTCTCAGTATTAAATCAAATACATTTATATATGATACGCCTCGTGGGAGTAATTAGCAGTGCTGGTCACATTAAACACATTTCATTGACCCCTCTAAAGCCCACTGGCAAAAAAATTTGCCAGTTCCAGAAACCACTTTAACAATTTTTTTTTTTTTTTCAATTGAAAATTGTACTTATTAATGGCCTAATCGTAGCAATGTGCTACATTTTCGGCTCGGAGGCTCTGTTTAAAAAAGTTGGGCTTTAATGGGTTAAAAGTTCTTCATTTAGACGTCAATTCAGACGTCAATTCTCAACCGTTTTCCATGTAGTTTTGCAGACGCCATCGGCTGGTATTACGGCAACTTCCCTGTAAATTTGTCGAAGTTTGATTAATTACTGCAAAAGTTATTAATGAGCTTGGTGTGAAATTTGATTGAGTATTATTAAAAGTTATTCATTTAGACGTCAATTCAGACGTCAATTCTCAACCGTTTTGTATGTAGTTTTGCAGGCAACATTGGCTGTTATTACGGCAACTTACCTGTAAATTTGGCGAAGTTTGATTAATTACTGCAAAAGTTATTAATGAGATTGGTGTGAAATTTGATTGAGTATTATTAAAAGTTATTCATTTAGACGTCCATTCAGACGTCAATTCTCAACCGTTTCCCATGTAGTTTTGCAGGCAACATTGGCAGTTATTACGGCAACTTCCCTGTAAATTTGGCGAAGTTTGATTAATTACTGCAAAAGTTATTAATGAGCTTGGTGTGAAATTTGATTGAGTATTATTAAAAGTTATTCATTTAGACGTCAATTCAAACGTCACTTCTCAAACGTTTTCCATGTAGTTTTGCAGACACCATCGGCTGGTATTACGGCAACTTCCCTGTAAATTTGGCGAAGTTTGATTAATTACTGCAAAAGTTATTAATGAGATTGGTGTGAAATTTGATTGAGTATTATTAAAAGTTATTCATTTAGACGTCAATTCAGACGTCAATTCTCAACCGTTTTCCATGTCGCTTTGCAGACACCATCGGCAGTTATTTCGGCAACTTCCCTGTAAATTTAGCGAAGTTTGATTAATGTAAACTTAGCGAAGTTTGATTTATTACTGCAAAAATTATTAATGAGATTGGTGTGAAATTTGATTGAGTATTATTAAAAGTTATTAATTTAGACGTCAATTCAGATGTCAATTCTCAACCGTTTTCCATGTAGTTTTGTAGGTAACATCGGCAGTTATTTCGGCAACTTCCCTGTAAATTTAGCGAAGTTTGATTAATGTAAACTTAGCGAAGTTTGATTTATTACTGCAAAAAATATTAATGAGATTGGTGTAAAATTTGATTGAGTATTATTAAAAGTTATTCATTTAGACGTCAATTCAGACGTCAATTCTCAACCGTTTTCCATGTAGTTTTGCAGACGCCATCGGCTGGTATTACGGCAACTTCCCTGTAAATTTGTCGAAGTTTGATTAATTACTGCAAAAGTTATTAATGAGCTTGGTGTGAAATTTGATTGAGTATTATTAAAAGTTATTCATTTAGACGTCAATTCAGACGTCAATCCACAACCGTTTTGTATGTAGTTTTGCAGGCAACATTGGCTGTTATTACGGCAACTTACCTGTAAATTTGGCGAAGTTTGATTAATTACTGCAAAAGTTATTAATGAGATTGGTGTGAAATTTGATTGAGTATTATTAAAAGTTATTCATTTAGACGTTCATTCAGACGTCAATTCTCAACCGTTTCCCATGTAGTTTTGCAGGCAGTATTGGCAGTTATTACGGCAACTTCCCTGTAAATTTGGCGAAGTTTGATTAATTACTGCAAAAGTTATTAATGAGCTTGGTGTGAAATTTGATTGAGTATTATTAAAAGTTATTCATTTAGACGTCAATTCAAACGTCACTTCTCAAACGTTTTCCATGTAGTTTTGCAGACACCATCGGCTGGTATTACGGCAACTTCCCTGTAAATTTGGCGAAGTTTGATTAATTACTGCAAAAGTTATTAATGAGATTGGTGTGAAATTTGATTGAGTATTATTAAAAGTTATTCATTTAGACGTCAATTCAGACGTCAATTCTCAACCGTTTTCCATGTCGCTTTGCAGACACCATCGGCTGGTATTGCGACAACTTCCCTGTAAATTTGGCAAAGTTTGATTAATTACTGCAAAAGTTATAAATGAGATTTGTGTGAAATTTGATTGAATATTATTAAAAGTTATTCATTTAGACGTCAATTCAGACATCAATTCTCAACCGTTTCCCATGTAGTTTTGTAGGCAGCATCGGCAGTTATTTCGGCAACTTCCCTGTAATTTTAGCGAAGTTTGATTAATGTAAACTTAGCGAAGTTTGATTTATTACTGCAAAAATTATTAAAGAGATTGGTGTGAAATTTGATTGAGTATCATTAAAAGTTAATCATTTAGACGTCTATTCAGACGTCAATTTTCAACTGTTTTCCATGTAATTTTGCAGGCACCATTGGCTGTTATTACGGCAACTTACCTGTAAATTTGGCGAAGTTTGATTAATTACTGCAAAAGTTATTAATGAGATTGGTGTGAAATTTGATTGAGTATTATTAAAAGTTATTCATTTAGACGTCCATTCAGACGTCAATTCTCAACCGTTTCCCATGTAGTTTTGCAGGCAACATTGGCAGTTATTACGGCAACTTCCCTGTAAATTTGGCGAAGTTTGATTAATTACTGCAAAAGTTATTAATGAGCTTGGTGTGAAATTTGATTGAGTATTATTAAAAGTTATTCATTTAGACGTCAATTCAAACGTCACTTCTCAAACGTTTTCCATGTAGTTTTGCAGACACCATCGGCTGGTATTACGGCAACTTCCCTGTAAATTTGGCGAAGTTTGATTAATTACTGCAAAAGTTATTAATGAGATTGGTGTGAAATTTGATTGAGTATTATTAAAAGTTATTCATTTAGACGTCAATTCAGACGTCAATTCTCAACCGTTTTCCATGTCGCTTTGCAGACACCATCGGCAGTTATTTCGGCAACTTCCCTGTAAATTTAGCGAAGTTTGATTAATGTAAACTTAGCGAAGTTTGATTTATTACTGCAAAAATTATTAATGAGATTGGTGTGAAATTTGATTGAGTATTATTAAAAGTTATTAATTTAGACGTCAATTCAGATGTCAATTCTCAACCGTTTTCCATGTAGTTTTGTAGGTAACATCGGCAGTTATTTCGGCAACTTCCCTGTAAATTTAGCGAAGTTTGATTAATGTAAACTTAGCGAAGTTTGATTTATTACTGCAAAAAATATTAATGAGATTGGTGTAAAATTTGATTGAGTATTATTAAAAGTTATTCATTTAGACGTCAATTCAGACGTCAATTCTCAACCGTTTTCCATGTAGTTTTGCAGACGCCATCGGCTGGTATTACGGCAACTTCCCTGTAAATTTGTCGAAGTTTGATTAATTACTGCAAAAGTTATTAATGAGCTTGGTGTGAAATTTGATTGAGTATTATTAAAAGTTATTCATTTAGACGTCAATTCAGACGTCAATCCACAACCGTTTTGTATGTAGTTTTGCAGGCAACATTGGCTGTTATTACGGCAACTTACCTGTAAATTTGGCGAAGTTTGATTAATTACTGCAAAAGTTATTAATGAGATTGGTGTGAAATTTGATTGAGTATTATTAAAAGTTATTCATTTAGACGTTCATTCAGACGTCAATTCTCAACCGTTTCCCATGTAGTTTTGCAGGCAGTATTGGCAGTTATTACGGCAACTTCCCTGTAAATTTGGCGAAGTTTGATTAATTACTGCAAAAGTTATTAATGAGCTTGGTGTGAAATTTGATTGAGTATTATTAAAAGTTATTCATTTAGACGTCAATTCAAACGTCACTTCTCAAACGTTTTCCATGTAGTTTTGCAGACACCATCGGCTGGTATTACGGCAACTTCCCTGTAAATTTGGCGAAGTTTGATTAATTACTGCAAAAGTTATTAATGAGATTGGTGTGAAATTTGATTGAGTATTATTAAAAGTTATTCATTTAGACGTCAATTCAGACGTCAATTCTCAACCGTTTTCCATGTCGCTTTGCAGACACCATCGGCTGGTATTGCGACAACTTCCCTGTAAATTTGGCAAAGTTTGATTAATTACTGCAAAAGTTATTAATGAGATTTGTGTGAAATTTGATTGAATATTATTAAAAGTTATTCATTTAGACGTCAATTCAGACATCAATTCTCAACCGTTTCCCATGTAGTTTTGTAGGCAGCATCGGCAGTTATTTCGGCAACTTCCCTGTAATTTTAGCGAAGTTTGATTAATGTAAACTTAGCGAAGTTTGATTTATTACTGCAAAAATTATTAAAGAGATTGGTGTGAAATTTGATTGAGTATCATTAAAAGTTAATCATTTAGACGTCTATTCAGACGTCAATTTTCAACTGTTTTCCATGTAATTTTGCAGGCACCATCGGCTGGTATTACGGCAACTGCCCTGTAAATTTGGCGAAGTTTGATTAATTACTGCAAAAGTTATTAATGAGATTTGTGTGAAATTTGATTGAATATTATTAAAAGTTATTCATTTAGACGTCAATTCAGACGTCAATTCTCAACCGTTTTCCATGTCGTTTTGCAGACACCATCGGCTGGTATTACGGGAACTTCCCTGTAAATTTGGCGAAGTTTGTTTAATTAATGTAAAAGTTATTAATGGGCTTGGTGTGAAATTTGATTGAGTATTATTTAAAGTTATTCATTTAGACGTCAATTCAGACGTCAATTCTCAACCGTTTTCCATGTAGTTTTGCAGACACCATCGGCTGGTATTACGGCAACTTCCCTGTAAATTTGGCGAAGTTTGATTAATTACTGCAAAAGTTATTAATGAGAGTGGTGTGAAATCTGATTGAGTATTATAAAAAAATATTCATTTAGACGTCAATTCAGACGTCAATTCTCATCCGTTTTCTATGTAGTTATGCAGACGCCATCGGCTGGTATTACGGCAACTTCCCTGTATATTTGGCAAAGTTTGATTAATTACTGCAAAAGTTATTAATGAGCTTGGTGTGAAATTTGATTGAGTATTATTAAAAATTATTCATTTAGACGTCAATTCAGACGTCAATTCTCAACCGTTTTGTATGTAGTTTTGCAGGCAGCATTGGCTGTTATTACGGCAACTTACCTGTAAATTTGGCGAAGTTTGATTAATTACTGCAAAAGTTATTATTGAGATTGGTGTGAAATTTGATTGAGTAATATTAAAAGTTATTCATTTAGACGTCAATTCAGACGTCAATTCTCAACCGTTTTCCATGTAGTTTTGTAGGTAACATTGGCAGTTATTTCGGCATCTTTCCTGTAAATTTGGCGAAGTTTGATTAATGTAAACTTAGCGAAGTTTGATTTATTACTGCAAAAATTATTAATGAGATTGGTGTGAAATTTGATTGAGTATTATTAAAAGTTATTAATTTAGACGTCAATTCAGATGTCAATTCTCAACCGTTTTCCATGTAGTTTTGTAGGTAACATCGGCAGTTATTTCGGCAACTTCCCTGTAAATTTAGCGAAGTTTGATTAATGTAAACTTAGCGAAGTTTGATTTATTACTGCAAAAATTATTAATGAGATTGGTGTAAAATTTGATTGAGTATTATTAAAAGTTATTCATTTAGACGTCAATTCAGACGTCAATTCTCAACCGTTTTCCATGTAGTTTTGCAGACGCCATCGGCTGGTATTACGGCAACTTCCCTGTAAATTTGTCGAAGTTTGATTAATTACTGCAAAAATTATTAATGAGCTTGGTGTGAAATTTGATTGAGTATTATTAAAAGTTATTCATTTAGACGTCCATTCAAACGTCACTTCTCAACCGTTTTCCATGTAGTTTTGCAGGCAACTTTGGCTGTTATTACGGCAACTTACCTGTAAATTTGGCGAAGTTTGATTAATTACTGCAAAAGTTATTAATGAGATTTGTGTGAAATTTGATTGAATATTATTAAAAGTTATTCATTTAGACGTCAATTCAGACGTCAATTCTCCACCGTTTTCCATGTCGTTTTGCAGACACCATCGGCTGGTATTACGGGAACTTCCCTGTCAATTTGGTGAAGTTTGTTTAATTACTGCAAAAGTTATTAATGGGCTTGGTGTGAAATTTGATTGTGTATTATTTAAAGTTATTCATTTAGACGTCAATTCAGACGTCAATTCTCCACCGTTTTCCATGTCGTTTTGCAGACACCATCGGCTGGTATTACGGCAACTTCCCTGTAAATTTGGCGAAGTTTGATTAATTACTGCAAAAGTTATTAATGAGAGTGGTGTGAAATCTGATTGAGTATTATAAAAAAATATTCATTTAGACGTCAATTCAGACGTCAATTCTCATCCGTTTTCTATGTAGTTATGCAGACGCCATCGGCTGGTATTACGGCAACTTCCCTGTATATTTGGCAAAGTTTGATTAATTACTGCAAAAGTTATTAATGAGCTTGGTGTGAAATTTGATTGAGTATTATTAAAAATTATTCATTTAGACGTCAATTCAGACGTCAATTCTCAACCGTTTTGTATGTAGTTTTGCAGGCAGCATTGGCTGTTATTACGGCAACTTACCTGTAAATTTGGCGAAGTTTGATTAATTACTGCAAAAGTTATTATTGAGATTGGTGTGAAATTTGATTGAGTAATATTAAAAGTTATTCATTTAGACGTCAATTCAGACGTCAATTCTCAACCGTTTTCCATGTAGTTTTGTAGGTAACATTGGCAGTTATTTCGGCATCTTTCCTGTAAATTTGGCGAAGTTTGATTAATGTAAACTTAGCGAAGTTTGATTTATTACTGCAAAAATTATTAATGAGATTGGTGTGAAATTTGATTGAGTATTATTAAAAGTTATTAATTTAGACGTCAATTCAGATGTCAATTCTCAACCGTTTTCCATGTAGTTTTGTAGGTAACATCGGCAGTTATTTCGGCAACTTCCCTGTAAATTTAGCGAAGTTTGATTAATGTAAACTTAGCGAAGTTTGATTTATTACTGCAAAAATTATTAATGAGATTGGTGTAAAATTTGATTGAGTATTATTAAAAGTTATTCATTTAGACGTCAATTCAGACGTCAATTCTCAACCGTTTTCCATGTAGTTTTGCAGACGCCATCGGCTGGTATTACGGCAACTTCCCTGTAAATTTGTCGAAGTTTGATTAATTACTGCAAAAATTATTAATGAGCTTGGTGTGAAATTTGATTGAGTATTATTAAAAGTTATTCATTTAGACGTCCATTCAGACGTCAATTCTCAACCGTTTCCCATGTAGTTTTGCAGGCAACATTGGCAGTTATTACGGCAACTTCCCTGTTAATTTGGCGAAGTTTGAATAATTACTGCAAAAGTTATTAATGAGCTTGGTGTGAAATTTGATTGAGTATTATTAAAAGTTATTCATTTAGACGTCAATTCAAACGTCACTTCTCAACCGTTTTCCATGTAGTTTTGCAGGCAACTTTGGCTGTTATTACGGCAACTTACCTGTAAATTTGGCGAAGTTTGATTAATTACTGCAAAAGTTATTAATGAGATTTGTGTGAAATTTGATTGAATATTATTAAAAGTTATTCATTTAGACGTCAATTCAGACGTCAATTCTCCACCGTTTTCCATGTCGTTTTGCAGACACCATCGGCTGGTATTACGGGAACTTCCCTGTCAATTTGGTGAAGTTTGTTTAATTACTGCAAAAGTTATTAATGGGCTTGGTGTGAAATTTGATTGAGTATTATTTAAAGTTATTCATTTAGACGTCAATTCAGACGTCAATTCTCAACCGTTTTCCATGTAGTTTTGCAGACACCATCGGCTGGTATTACGGCAACTTCCCTGTAAATTTGGCGAAGTTTGATTAATTACTGCAAAAGTTATAATGAGAGTGGTGTGAAATTTGATTGAGTATTATAAAAAAATATTCATTTAGACGTCAATTCAGACGTCAATTCTCATCCGTTTTCTATGTAGTTTTGCAGACGCCATCGGCTGGTATCACGGCAACTTCCCTGTATATTTGGCAAAGTTTGATTAATTACTGCAAAAGTTATTAATGAGCTTGGTGTGAAATTTGATTGAGTATTATTAAAAATTATTCATTTAGACGTCAATTCAGACGTCAATTCTCAACCGTTTTGTATGTAGTTTTGCAGGCAACATTGGCTGTTATTACGGCAACTTACCTGTAAATTTGGCGAAGTTTGATTAATTACTGCAAAAGTTATTAATGAGATTGGTGTGAAATTTGATTGAGTATTATTAAAAGTTATTCATTTAGACGTCCATTCAGACGTCAATTCTCAACCGTTTCCCATGTAGTTTTGCAGGCAGCATTGGCAGTTATTACGGCAACTTCCCTGTAAATTTGGAGAAGTTTGATTAATTACTGCAAAAGTTATTAATGAGATTGGTGTGAAATTTGATTGAGTATTATTAAAAGTTATTAATTTGAACGTCAATTCAGACGTCAATTCTCAACCGTTTTCCATGTAGTTTTGTAGGTAACATCGGCAGTTATTTCGGCAACTTCCCTGTAAATTTAGCGAAGTTTGATTAATGTAAACTTAGCGAAGTTTGATTTATTACTGCAAAAATTATTTAATGAGATTGGTGTGAAATTTGATTGAGTATTATTAAAAGTTATTAATTTAGACGTCAATTCAGATGTCAATTCTCAACCGTTTTCCATGTAGTTTTGTAGGTAACATCGGCAGTTATTTCGGCAACTTCCCTGTAAATTTAGCGAAGTTTGATTAATGTAAACGTAGCGAAGTTTGATTTATTACTGCAAAAATGATTAATGAGATTGGTGTAAAATTTGATTGAGTATTATTAAAAGTTATTCATTTAGACGTCAATTCAGACGTCAATTCTCAACCGTTTTCCATGTAGTTTTGCAGACGCCATCGGCTGGTATTACGGCAACTTCCCTGTAAATTTGTCGAAGTTTGATTAATTACTAAAAAAATTTTTAATGAGCTTGGTGTGAAATTTGATTGAGTATTATTAAAAGTTATTCATTTAGACGTCCATTCAGACGTCAATTCTCAACCGTTTCCCATGTAGTTTTGCAGGCAACATTGGCAGTTATTACGGCAACTTCCCTGTAAATTTGGCGAAGTTTGAATAATTACTGCAAAAGTTATTAATGAGCTTGGTGTGAAATTTGATTGAGTATTATTAAAAGTTATTCATTTAGACGTCAATTCAAACGTCACTTCTCAACCGTTTTCCATGTAGTTTTGCAGGCAACTTTGGCTGTTATTACGGCAACTTACCTGTAAATTTGGCGAAGTTTGATTAATTACTGCAAAAGTTATTAATGAGATTTGTGTGAAATTTGATTGAATATTATTAAAAGTTATTCATTTAGACGTCAATTCAGACGTCAATTCTCCACCGTTTTCCATGTCGTTTTGCAGACACCATCGGCTGGTATTACGGGAACTTCCCTGTCAATTTGGTGAAGTTTGTTTAATTACTGCAAAAGTTATTAATGGGCTTGGTGTGAAATTTGATTGAGTATTATTTAAAGTTATTCATTTAGACGTCAATTCAGACGTCAATTCTCAACCGTTTTCCATGTAGTTTTGCAGACACCATCGGCTGGTATTACGGCAACTTCCCTGTAAATTTGGCGAAGTTTGATTAATTACTGCAAAAGTTATAATGAGAGTGGTGTGAAATTTGATTGAGTATTATAAAAAAATATTCATTTAGACGTCAATTCAGACGTCAATTCTCATCCGTTTTCTATGTAGTTTTGCAGACGCCATCGGCTGGTATCACGGCAACTTCCCTGTATATTTGGCAAAGTTTGATTAATTACTGCAAAAGTTATTAATGAGCTTGGTGTGAAATTTGATTGAGTATTATTAAAAGTTATTCATTTAGACGTCCATTCAGACGTCAATTCTCAACCGTTTCCCATGTAGTTTTGCAGGCAGCATTGGCAGTTATTACGGCAACTTCCCTGTAAATTTGGAGAAGTTTGATTAATTACTGCAAAAGTTATTAATGAGATTGGTGTGAAATTTGATTGAGTATTATTAAAAGTTATTAATTTGAACGTCAATTCAGACGTCAATTCTCAACCGTTTTCCATGTAGTTTTGTAGGTAACATCGGCAGTTATTTCGGCAACTTCCCTGTAAATTTAGCGAAGTTTGATTAATGTAAACTTAGCGAAGTTTGATTTATTACTGCAAAAATTATTTAATGAGATTGGTGTGAAATTTGATTGAGTATTATTAAAAGTTATTAATTTAGACGTCAATTCAGATGTCAATTCTCAACCGTTTTCCATGTAGTTTTGTAGGTAACATCGGCAGTTATTTCGGCAACTTCCCTGTAAATTTAGCGAAGTTTGATTAATGTAAACGTAGCGAAGTTTGATTTATTACTGCAAAAATGATTAATGAGATTGGTGTAAAATTTGATTGAGTATTATTAAAAGTTATTCATTTAGACGTCAATTCAGACGTCAATTCTCAACCGTTTTCCATGTAGTTTTGCAGACGCCATCGGCTGGTATTACGGCAACTTCCCTGTAAATTTGTCGAAGTTTGATTAATTACTAAAAAAATTTTTAATGAGCTTGGTGTGAAATTTGATTGAGTATTATTAAAAGTTATTCATTTAGACGTCCATTCAGACGTCAATTCTCAACCGTTTCCCATGTAGTTTTGCAGGCAACATTGGCAGTTATTACGGCAACTTCCCTGTAAATTTGGCGAAGTTTGAATAATTACTGCAAAAGTTATTAATGAGCTTGGTGTGAAATTTGATTGAGTATTATTAAAAGTTATTCATTTAGACGTCAATTCAAACGTCACTTCTCAACCGTTTTCCATGTAGTTTTGCAGGCAACTTTGGCTGTTATTACGGCAACTTACCTGTAAATTTGGCGAAGTTTGATTAATTACTGCAAAAGTTATTAATGAGATTTGTGTGAAATTTGATTGAATATTATTAAAAGTTATTCATTTAGACGTCAATTCAGACGTCAATTCTCCACCGTTTTCCATGTCGTTTTGCAGACACCATCGGCTGGTATTACGGGAACTTCCCTGTCAATTTGGTGAAGTTTGTTTAATTACTGCAAAAGTTATTAATGGGCTTGGTGTGAAATTTGATTGAGTATTATTTAAAGTTATTCATTTAGACGTCAATTCAGACGTCAATTCTCAACCGTTTTCCATGTAGTTTTGCAGACACCATCGGCTGGTATTACGGCAACTTCCCTGTAAATTTGGCGAAGTTTGATTAATTACTGCAAAAGTTATAATGAGAGTGGTGTGAAATTTGATTGAGTATTATAAAAAAATATTCATTTAGACGTCAATTCAGACGTCAATTCTCATCCGTTTTCTATGTAGTTTTGCAGACGCCATCGGCTGGTATCACGGCAACTTCCCTGTATATTTGGCAAAGTTTGATTAATTACTGCAAAAGTTATTAATGAGCTTGGTGTGAAATTTGATTGAGTATTATTAAAAATTATTCATTTAGACGTCAATTCAGACGTCAATTCTCAACCGTTTTGTATGTAGTTTTGCAGGCAACATTGGCTGTTATTACGGCAACTTACCTGTAAATTTGGCGAAGTTTGATTAATTACTGCAAAAGTTATTAATGAGATTGGTGTGAAATTTGATTGAGTATTATTAAAAGTTATTCATTTAGACGTCCATTCAGACGTCAATTCTCAACCGTTTCCCATGTAGTTTTGCAGGCAGCATTGGCAGTTATTACGGCAACTTCCCTGTAAATTTGGCGAAGTTTGATTAATTACTGCAAAAGTTATTAATGAGATTGGTGTGAAATTTGATTGAGTATTATTAAAAGTTATTAATTTGAACGTCAATTCAGACGTCAATTCTCAACCGTTTTCCATTTAGTTTTGTAGGTAACATCGGCAGTTATTTCGGCAACTTCCCTGTAAATTTAGCGAAGTTTGATTAATGTAAACTTAGCGAAGTTTGATTTATTACTGCAAAAATTATTAATGAGATTGGTGTGAAATTTGATTGAGTATTATTAAAAGTTATTAATTTAGACGTCAATTCAGATGTCAATTCTCAACCGTTTTCCATGTAGTTTTGTAGGTAACATCGGCAGTTATTTCGGCAACTTCCCTGTAAATTTAGCGAAGTTTGATTAATGTAAACGTAGCGAAGTTTGATTTATTACTGCAAAAATTATTAATGAGATTGGTGTAAAATTTGATTGAGTATTATTAAAAGTTATTCATTTAGACGTCAATTCAGACGTCAATTCTCAACCGTTTCCCATGTAGTTTTGCAGGCAACATTGGCAGTTATTACGGCAACTTCCCTGTAAATTTGGCGAAGTTTGAATAATTACTGCAAAAGTTATTAATGAGCTTGGTGTGAAATTTGATTGAGTATTATTAAAAGTTATTCATTTAGACGTCAATTCAAACGTCACTTCTCAACCGTTTTCCATGTAGTTTTGCAGGCAACTTTGGCTGTTATTACGGCAACTTACCTGTAAATTTGGCGAAGTTTGATTAATTACTGCAAAAGTTATTAATGAGATTTGTGTGAAATTTGATTGAATATTATTAAAAGTTATTCATTTAGTCGTCAATTCAGACGTCAATTCTCCACCGTTTTCCATGTCGTTTTGCAGACACCATCGGCTGGTATTACGGGAACTTCCCTGTCAATTTGGTGAAGTTTGTTTAATTACTGCAAAAGTTATTAATGGGCTTGGTGTGAAATTTGATTGAGTATTATTTAAAGTTATTCATTTAGACGTCAATTCAGACGTCAATTCTCAACCGTTTTCCATGTAGTTTTGCAGACACCATCGGCTGGTATTACGGCAACTTCCCTGTAAATTTGGCGAAGTTTGATTAATTACTGCAAAAGTTATAATGAGAGTGGTGTGAAATTTGATTGAGTATTATAAAAAAATATTCATTTAGACGTCAATTCAGACGTCAATTCTCATCCGTTTTCTATGTAGTTTTGCAGACGCCATCGGCTGGTATCACGGCAACTTCCCTGTATATTTGGCAAAGTTTGATTAATTACTGCAAAAGTTATTAATGAGCTTGGTGTGAAATTTGATTGAGTATTATTAAAAATTATTCATTTAGACGTCAATTCAGACGTCAATTCTCAACCGTTTTGTATGTAGTTTTGCAGGCAACATTGGCTGTTATTACGGCAACTTACCTGTAAATTTGGCGAAGTTTGATAAATTACTGCAAAAGTTATTAATGAGATTGGTGTGAAATTTGATTGAGTATTATTAAAAGTTATTCATTTAGACGTCCATTCAGACGTCAATTCTCAACCGTTTCCCATGTAGTTTTGCAGGCAGCATTGGCAGTTATTACGGCAACTTCCCTGTAAATTTGGCGAAGTTTGATTAATTACAGCAAAAGTTATTAATGAGATTGGTGTGAAATTTGATTGAGTATTATTAAAAGTTATTAATTTGAACGTCAATTCAGACGTCAATTCTCAACCGTTTTCCATGTAGTTTTGTAGGTAACATCGGCAGTTATTTCGGCAACTTCCCTGTAAATTTAGCGAAGTTTGATTAATGTAAACTTAGCGAAGTTTGATTTATTACTGCAAAAATTATTAATGAGATTGGTGTGAAATTTGATTGAGTATTATTAAAAGTTATTAATTTAGACGTCAATTCAGATGTCAATTCTCAACCGTTTTCCATGTAGTTTTGTAGGTAACATCGGCAGTTATTTCGGCAACTTCCCTGTAAATTTAGCGAAGTTTGATTAATGTAAACTTAGCGAAGTTTGATTTATTACTGCAAAAATTATTAATGAGATTGGTGTAAAATTTGATTGAGTATTATTAAAAGTTATTCATTTAGACGTCAATTCAAACGTCAATTCTCAACCGTTTTCCATGTAGTTTTGCAGACGCCATCGGCTGGTATTACGGCAACTTCCCTGTAAATTTGTCGAAGTTTGATTAATTACTGCAAAAGTTATTAATGAGCTTGGTGTGAAATTTGATTGAGTATTATTAAAAGTTATTCATTTAGACGTCAATTCAGACGTCAATTCTCAACCGTTTTGTATGTAGTTTTGCAGGCAACATTGGCTGTTATTACGGCAACTTACCTGTAAATTTGGCGAAGTTTGATTAATTACTGCAAAAGTTATTAATGAGATTGGTGTGAAATTTGATTGAGTATTATTAAAAGTTATTCATTTAGACGTCCATTCAGACGTCAATTCTCAACCGTTTCCCATGTAGTTTTGCAGGCAACATTGGCAGTTATTACGGCAACTTCCCTGTAAATTTGGCAAAGTTTGATTAATTACTGCAAAAGTTATTAATGAGCTTGGTGTGAAATTTGATTGAGTATTATTAAAAGTTATTCATTTAGACGTCAATTCAAACGTCACTTCTCAAACGTTTTCCATGTAGTTTTGCAGACACCATCGGCTGGTATTACGGCAACTTCCCTGTAAATTTGGCAAAGTTTGATTAATTACTGCAAAAGTTATTAATGAGATTGGTGTGAAATTTGATTGAGTATTATTAAAAGTTATTCATTTAGACGTCAATTCAGACGTCAATTCTCAACCGTTTTCCATGTCGCTTTGCAGACACCATCGGCAGTTATTTCGGCAACTTCCCTGTAAATTTAGCGAAGTTTGATTAATGTAAACTTAGCGAAGTTTGATTTATTACTGCAAAAATTATTAATGAGATTGGTGTGAAATTTGATTGAGTATTATTAAAAGTTATTAATTTAGACGTCAATTCAGATGTCAATTCTCAACCGTTTTCCATGTAGTTTTGTAGGTAACATCGGCAGTTATTTCGGCAACTTCCCTGTAAATTTAGCGAAGTTTGATTAATGTAAACTTAGCGAGGTTTGATTTATTACTGCAAAAATTATTAATGAGATTGGTGTAAAATTTGATTGAGTATTATTAAAAGTTATTCATTTAGACGTCAATTCAGACGTCAATTCTCAACCGTTTTCCATGTAGTTTTGCAGACGCCATCGGCTGGTATTACGGCAACTTCCCTGTAAATTTGTCGAAGTTTGATTAATTACTGCGAAAGTTATTAATGAGCTTGGTGTGAAATTTGATTGAGTATTATTAAAAGTTATTCATTTAGACGTCAATTCAGACGTCAATTCTCAACCGTTTTGTATGTAGTTTTGCAGGCAACATTGGCTGTTATTACGGCAACTTACCTGTAAATTTGGCGAAGTTTGATTAATTACTGCAAAAGTTATTAATGAGATTGGTGTGAAATTTGATTGAGTATTATTAAAAGTTATTCATTTAGACGTCCATTCAGACGTCAATTCTCAACCGTTTCCCATGTAGCTTTGCAGGCAACATTGGCAGTTATTACGGCAACTTCCCTGTAAATTTGGCAAAGTTTGATTAATTACTGCAAAAGTTATTAATGAGCTTGGTGTGAAATTTGATTGAGTATTATTAAAAGTTATTCATTTAGACGTCAATTCAAACGTCACTTCTCAAACGTTTTCCATGTAGTTTTGCAGACACCATCGGCTGGTATTACGGCAACTTCCCTGTAAATTTGGCGAAGTTTGATTAATTACTGCAAAAGTTATTAATGAGATTGGTGTGAAATTTGATTGAGTATTATTAAAAGTTATTCATCTAGACGTCAATTCAGACGTCAATTCTCAACCGTTTTCCATGTCGCTTTGCAGACACCATCGGCAGTTATTTCGGCAACTTCCCTGTAAATTTAGCGAAGTTTGATTAATGTAAACTTAGCGAAGTTTGATTTATTACTGCAAAAATTATTAATGAGATTGGTGTGAAATTTGATTGAGTATTATTAAAAGTTATTAATTTAGACGTCAATTCAGATGTCAATTCTCAACCGTTTTCCATGTAGTTTTGTAGGTAACATCGGCAGTTATTTCGGCAACTTCCCTGTAAATTTAGCGAAGTTTGATTAATGTAAACTTAGCGAAGTTTGATTTATTACTGCAAAAATTATTAATGAGATTGGTGTAAAATTTGATTGAGTATTATTAAAAGTTATTCATTTAGACGTCAATTCAGACGTCAATTCTCATCCGTTTTCCATGTAGTTTTGCAGACGCCATCGGCTGGTATTACGGCAACTTCCCTGTAAATTTGTCGAAGTTTGATTAATTACTGCAAAAGTTATTAATGAGCTTGGTGTGAAATTTGATTGAGTATTATTAAAAGTTATTCATTTAGACGTCAATTCAGACGTCAATTCTCAACCGTTTTGTATGTAGTTTTGCAGGCAACATTGGCTGTTATTACGGCAACTTACCTGTAAATTTGGCGAAGTTTGATTAATAACTGCAAAAGTTATTAATGAGATTGGTGTGAAATTTGATTGAGTATTATTAAAAGTTATTCATTTAGACGTCCATTCAGACGTCAATTCTCAACCGTTTCCCATGTAGTTTTGCAGGCAACATTGGCAGTTATTACGGCAACTTCCCTGTAAATTTGGCGAAGTTTGATTAATTACTGCAAAAGTTATTAATGAGCTTGGTGTGAAATTTGATTGAGTATTATTAAAAGTTATTCATTTAGACGTCAATTCAAACGTCACTTCTCAAACGTTTTCCATGTAGTTTTGCAGACACCATCGGCTGGTATTACGGCAAATTCCCTGTAAATTTGGCGAAGTTTGATTAATTACTGCAAAAGTTATTAATGAGATTGGTGTGAAATTTGATTGAGTATTATTAAAAGTTATTCATTTAGACGTCAATTCAGACGTCAATTCTCAACCGTTTTCCATGTCGCTTTGCAGACACCATCGGCTGGTATTGCGGCAACTTCCCTGTAAATTTGGCAAAGTTTGATTAATTACTGCAAAAGTTATTAATGAGATTTGTGTGAAATTTGATTGAATATTATTAAAAGTTATTCATTTAGACGTCAATTCAGACGTCAATTCTCAACCGTTTCCCATGTAGTTTTGTAGGCAGCATCGGCAGTTATTTCGGCAACTTCCCTGTAAATTTAGCGAAGTTTGATTAATGTAAACTTAGCGAAGTTTGATTTATTACTGCAAAAATTATTAAAGAGATTGGTGTGAAATTTGATTGAGTATCATTAAAAGTTAATCATTTAGACGTCAATTCAGACGTCAATTTTCAACTGTTTTCCATGTAATTATGCAGGCACCATCGGCTGGTATTACGGCAACTGCCCTGTAAATTTTGCGAAGTTTGTTTAATTACTGTAAAAGTTATTAATGGGCTTGGTGTGAAATTTGATTGTGTATTATTTAAAGTTATTCATTTAGACGTCAATTCAGACGTCAATTCTCAACCGTTTTCCATGTAGTTTTGCAGACACCATCGGCTGGTATTACGGCAACTTCCCTGTAAATTTGGCGAAGTTTGATTAATTACTGCAAAAGTTATTAATGAGAGTGGTGTGAAATCTGATTGAGTATTATAAAAAAATATTCATTTAGACGTCAATTCAGACGTCAATTCTCATCCGTTTTCTATGTAGTTTTGCAGACGCCATCGGCTGGTATTACGGCAACTTCCCTGTATATTTGGCAAAGTTTGATTAATTACTGCAAAAGTTATTAATGAGCTTGGTGTGAAATTTGATTGAGTATTATTAAAAATTATTCATTTAGACGTCAATTCAGACGTCAATTCTCAACCGTTTTGTATGTAGTTTTGCAGGCAGCATTGACTGTTATTACGGCAACTTACCTGTAAATATGGCGATGTTTGATTAATTACTGCAAAAGTTATTATTGAGATTGGTGTGAAATTTGATTGAGTATTATTAAAAGTTATTCATTTAGACGTCAATTCAGACGTCAATTCTCAACCGTTTTCCATGTAGTTTTGTAGGTAACATTGGCAGTTATTTCGGCATCTTTCCTGTAAATTTGGCGAAGTTTGATTAATGTAAACTTAGAGAAGTTTGATTTATTACTGCAAAAGTTATTAATGAGATTTGTGTGAAATTTGATTGAGTATTATTAAAAGTTATTCATTTAGACGTCAATTCAGACATCAATTCTCAACCGTTTTCCATGTAGTTTTGCAGACGCCATCGGCTGGTATTACGGCAACTTCCCTGTAACTTTGTCGAAGTTTGATTAATAACTGCAAAAGTTATTAATGAGCTTGGTGTGAAATTTGATTGAGTATTATTAAAAGTTATTAATTTAGACGTCAATTCAGACGTCAATTCTCAACCGTTTCCCATGTAGTTTTGTAGGCAACATCGGCAGTTATTTCGGCAACTTCCCTGTAAATTTAGCGAAGTTTGATTAATGTAAACTTAGCGAAGTTTGATTTATTACTGCAAAAATTATTAAAGAGATTGGAGTGAAATTTGATTGAGTATTATTAAAAGTTATTCATTTAGACGTCAATTCAGACGTCAATTTTCAACTGTTTTCCATGTAATTTTGCAGGCACCATCGGATGGTATTACGGCAACTGCACTGTAAATTTGGCGAAGTTTGATTAATTACTGCAAAAGTTATTAATGAGATTTGAGTGAAATTTGATTGAATATTATTAAAAGTTATTCATTTAGACGTCAATTCAGACGTCAATTCTCAACCGTTTTCCATGTCGTTTTGCAGACACCATCGGCTGGTATTACGGGAACTTCCCTGTAAATTTGGTGAAGTTTGTTTAATTACTGCAAAAGTTGTTAATGAGCTTGGTGTGAAATTTGATTGAGTATTATTAAAAATTATTCATTTAGACGTCAATTCAGACGTCAATTCTCAACCGTTTTGTATGTAGTTTTGCAGGCAACATTGGCTGTTATTACGGCAACTTACCTGTAAATTTGGCGAAGTTTGATTAATTACTGCAAAAGTTATTAATGAGATTGGTGTGAAATTTGATTGAGTATTATTAAAAGTTATTCATTTAGACGTCCATTCAGACGTCAATTCTCAACCGTTTCCCATGTAGTTTTGCAGGCAACATTGGCAGTTATTACGGCAACTTCCCTGTAAATTTGGCGAAGTTTGATTAATTACTGCAAAAGTTATTAATGAGATTGGTGTGGAATTTGATTGAGTATTATTAAAAGTTATTAATTTAGACGTCAATTCAGACGTCAATTCTCAACCGTTTTCCATGTAGTTTTGTAGGTAACATCGGCAGTTATTTCGGCAACTTCCCTGTAAATTTAGCAAAGTTTGATTAATGTAAACTTAGCGAAGTTTGATTTATTACTGCAAAAATTATTAATGAGATTGGTGTGAAATTTGATTGAGTATTATTAAAAGTTACTAATTTAGACGTCAATTCAGATGTCAATTCTCAACCGTTTTCCATGTAGTTTTGTAGGTAACATCGGCAGTTATTTCGGCAACTTCCCTGTAAATTTAGCGAAGTTTGATTAATGTAAACTTAGCGAAGTTTGATTTATTACTGCAAAAATTATTAATGAGATTGGTGTAAAATTTGATTGAGTATTATTAAAAGTTATTCATTTAGACGTCAATTCAGACGTCAATTCTCAACCGTTTTCCATGTAGTTTTGCAGACACCATCGGCTGGTATTACGGCAACTTCCCTGTAAATTTGTCGAAGTTTGATTAATTACTGCAAAAGTTATTAATGAGATTGGTGTGCAATTTGATTGAGTATTATTAAAAGTTATTAATTTAGACGTCAATTCAGATGTCAATTCTCAACCGTTTCCCATGTAGTTTTGTAGGCAACATCGGCAGTTATTTCGGCAACTTCCCTGTAAATTTAGCGAAGTTTGATTAATGTAAACTTAGCGAAGTTTGATTTATTACTGCAAAAATTATTAAAGAGATTGGTGTGAAATTTGATTGAGTATTATTAAAAATTATTCATTTAGACGTCAATTCAGACGTCAATTCTCAACCGTTTTGTATGTAGTTTTGCAGGCACCATCGGATGGTATTACGGCAACTTACCTGTAAATTTGGCGAAGTTTGATTAATTACTGCAAAAGTTATTAATGAGATTGGTGTGAAATTTGATTGAGTATTATTAAAAGTTATTCATTTAGACGTCCATTCAGACGTCAATTCTCAACCGTTTCCCATGTAGTTTTGCAGGCAACATTGGCAGTTATTACGGCAACTTCCCTGTAAATTTGGCGAAGTTTGATTAATTACTGCAAAAGTTATTAATGAGATTGGTGTGGAATTTGATTGAGTATTATTAAAAGTTATTAATTTAGACGTCAATTCAGACGTCAATTCTCAACCGTTTTCCATGTAGTTTTGTAGGTAACATCGGCAGTTATTTCGGCAACTTCCCTGTAAATTTAGCGAAGTTTGATTAATGTAAACTTAGCGAAGTTTGATTTATTACTGCAAAAATTATTAATGAGATTGGTGTGAAATTTGATTGAGTATTATTAAAAGTTACTAATTTAGACGTCAATTCAGATGTCAATTCTCAACCGTTTTCCATGTAGTTTTGTAGGTAACATCGGCAGTTATTTCGGCAACTTCCCTGTAAATTTAGCGAAGTTTGATTAATGTAAACTTAGCGAAGTTTGATTTATTACTGCAAAAATTATTAATGAGATTGGTGTAAAATTTGATTGAGTATTATTAAAAGTTATTCATTTAGACGTCAATTCAGACGTCAATTCTCAACCGTTTTCCATGTAGTTTTGCAGACGCCATCGGCTGGTATTACGGCAACTTCCCTGTAAATTTGTCGAAGTTTGATTAATTACTGCAAAAGTTATTAATGAGCTTGGTGTGAAATTTGATTGAGTATTATTAAAATTTATTCATTTAGACGTCAATTCAGACGTCAATTCTCAACCGTTTTGTATGTAGTTTTGCAGGCAACATTGCCTGTTATTACGGCAACTTACCTGTAAATTTGGCGAAGTTTGATTAATTACTGCAAAAGTTATTAATGAGATTGGTGTGAAATTTGATTGAGTATTATTAAAAGTTATTCATTTAGACGTCCATTCAGACGTCAATTCTCAACCGTTTCCCATGTAGTTTTGCAGGCAACATTGGCAGTTATTACGGCAACTTCCCTGTAAATTTGGCGAAGTTTGATTAATTACTGCAAAAGTTATTAATGAGATCGGTGTGAAATTTGATTGAGTATTATTAAAAGTTATTAATTTAGACGTCAATTCAGACGTCAATTCTCAACCGTTTTCCATGTAGTTTTGTAGGTAACATCGGCAGTTATTTCGGCAACTTCCCTGTAAATTTAGCGAAGTTTGATTAATGTAAACTTAGCGAAGTTTGATTTATTACTGCAAAAATTATTAATGAAATTGGTGTAAAATTTGATTGAGTATTATTAAAAGTTATTCATTAAGACGTCAATTCAGACGTCAATTCTCAACCGTTTTCCATGTAGTTTTGCAGACACCATCGGCTGGTATTACGGCAACATCCGTGTAAATTCGGCAAAGTTTGATTAATTACTGCAAAAGTTAGTAATGACCTTGGTGTGAAATTTGATTGAGTATTATTAAAAGTTATTCATTTAGACGTCAATTCAGACGTCAATTCCCAACCGTTTTCCATGTAGTTTTGCAGGCAACATTGGCTGTTATTACGGCAACTTCCCTGTAAATTTGGCGAAGTTTGATTAATTACTGCAAAAGTTATTAATGAGATTGGTGTGAAATTTAATTGAGTATTATTAAAAGTTATTCATTTAGACGTCAATTCAGACGTCAATTCTCAACCGTTTTCTATTTAGTTTTGCAGACACCATCGGCTGGTATTACGGCAACATCCGTGTAAATTCGGCGAAGTTTGATTAATTACTGCAAAAGTTAGTAATGACCTTGGTGTGAAATTTGATTGAGTATTATTAAAAGTTATTCATTTAGACGTCAATTCAGACGTCAATTCCCAACCGTTTTCCATGTAGTTTTGCAGGCAACATTGGCTGTTATTACGGCAACTTCCCTGTAAATTTGGCGAAGTTTGATTAATTACTGCAAAAGTCATTAATGACATTGGTGTGAAATTTGATTGAGTATTATTAAAAGTTATTCATTTAGACATCAATTCAGACGTCAATTCTCAACCGTTTTCTAAGTAGGTTTGCAGACGCCATCGGCTGGTATTACGGCAACTTCCCTGTAAATTTGGAGAAGTTTGCTTAATTACTGCAAAAGTTATTAATGGGCTTGGTGTGAAATTTGATTGAGTATTATTAAAAGTTATTCATTTAGACGTCAATTCAGACGTCAATTCTATACTGTTTTCCATGTAGTTTTGCAGGCACAATCAACTTTTATTACGGCAACTTCCCTGTAAATTTGGCAAAGTTTGATTAATTACTGCAAAAGTTATTAATGAGATTGGTGTGAAATTTGATTGAGTATTATTAAAAGTTATTCATTTAGACATCAATTCAGACGTCAATTCTCAACCGTTTTCCATGTAGTTTTGCAGACACCATCGGCTGGTATTACGGCAACTTCTCTGTAAATTTGGCGAAGTTTGATTAATTACTGCAAAAGTTATTAATGAGATTGGTGTGAAATTTGATTGAGTATTATTAAAAGTTATTCATTTAGACGTCAATTCAGATGTCAATTCTTAACTAATTTCCATTTAGTTTTGCATGCACCATCGGCTGCTATTACGGCAACTTCCCTGTAAATTTGTCGAAGTTTGAATAATTACTGCAAAAGTTATTAATGAGCTTGGTGTGAAATTGGATTGAGTATTATTAAAAGTTATTAATTTAGACGTCAATTCAGACGTCAATTCTCAACCGTTTCCCATGTAGTTTTGTAGGCAACATCGGCAGTTATTTCGGCAACTTCCCTGTAAATTTAGCAAAGTTTGATTAATGTAAACTTAGCGAAGTTTGATTAATTACTGCAAAAGTTATTAATGAGATTGGTGTGAAATTTAATTGAGTATTATTAAAAGTTATTCATTTAGACGTCAATTCAGACGTCAATTCTCAACCGTTTTCTATGTAGTTTTGCAGACGCCATCGGCTGGTATTACGGCAACTTCCCTGTAAATTTGGAGAAGTTTGATTAATTACTGCAAAAGTTATTAATGGGCTTGGTGTGAAATTTGATTGAGTATTATTAAAAGTTATTCATTTAGACGTCAATTCAGACGTCAATTCTATACTGTTTTCCATGTAGTTTTGCAGGCACAATCGACTTTTATTACGGCAACTTCCCTGTAAATTTGGCAAAGTTTGATTAATTACTGCAAAAGTTATTAATGAGATTGGTGTGAAATTTGATTGAGTATTATTAAAAGTTATTCATTTAGACATCAATTCAGACGTCAATTCTCAACCGTTTTCCATGTAGTTTTGCAGACACCATCGGCTGGTATTACGGCAACTTCTCTGTAAATTTGGCGAAGTTTGATTAATTACTGCAAAAGTTATTAATGAGATTGGTGTGAAATTTGATTGAGTATTATTAAAAGTTATTCATTTAGACGTCAATTCAGATGTCAATTCTTAACTAATTTCCATTTAGTTTTGCATGCACCATCGGCTGCTATTACGGCAACTTCCCTGTAAATTTGTCGAAGTTTGAATAATCACTGCAAAAGTTATTAATGAGCTTGGTGTGAAATTGGATTGAGTATTATTAAAAGTTATTAATTTAGACGTCAATTCAGACGTCAATTCTCAACCGTTTCCCATGTAGTTTTGTAGGCAACATCGGCAGTTATTTCGGCAACTTCCCTGTAAATTTAGCAAAGTTTGATTAATGTAAACTTAGCGAAGTTTGATTTATTACTGCAAAACTTATTAAAGAGATTGGTGTGAAATTTGACTGAGTATTATTAAAAGTTATTCATTTAGACGTCAATTCAGACGTCAATTCTCAACTGTTTCCCATGTAATTTTGCAGGCACCATCGGCTGGTATTACGGCAACTGCCCTGTAAATTTGGCGAAGTTTGATTAATTACTGCAAAAGTTATTAATGAGATTGGTGTGAAATTTAATTGAGTATTATTAAAAGTTATTCATTTAGACGTCAATTCAGACGTCAATTCTCAACCGTTTTCTATGTAGTTTTGCAGACGCCATCGGCTGGTATTACGGCAACTTCCCTGTAAATTTGGAGAAGTTTGATTAATTACTGCAAAAGTTATTAATGGGCTTGGTGTGAAATTTGATTGAGTATTATTAAAAGTTATTCATTTAGACGTCAATTCAGACGTCAATTCTATACTGTTTTCCATGTAGTTTTGCAGGCACCATCGGCTGGTATTACGGGAACTTCCCTGTAAATTTGTCGAAGTTTGATTAATTACTGCAAAAGTTATTAATGAGCTTGGTGTGAAATTGGATTGAGTATTATTAAAAGTTATTAATTTAGACGTCAATTCAGACGTCAATTCTCAACCGTTTCCCATGTAGTTTTGTAGGCAACATCGGCAGTTATTTCGGCAACTTCCCTGTAAATTTAGCAAAGTTTGATTAATGTAAACTTAGCGAAGTTTGATTTATTACTGCAAAACTTATTAAAGAGATTGGTGTGAAATTTGACTGAGTATTATTAAAAGTTATTCATTTAGACGTCAATTCAGACGTCAATTCTCAACTGTTTCCCATGTAATTTTGCAGGCACCATCGGCTGGTATTACGGCAACTGCCCTGTAAATTTGGCGAAGTTTGATTAATTACTGCAAAAGTTATTAATGAGATTGGTGTGAAATTTAATTGAGTATTATTAAAAGGTATTCATTTAGACGTCAATTCAGACGTCAATTCTCAACCGTTTTCTATTTAGTTTTGCAGACACCATCGGCTGGTATTACAGCAACATCCGTGTAAATTCGGCGAAGTTTGATTAATTACTGCAAAAGTTAGTAATGACCTTGGTGTGAAATTTGATTGAGTATTATTAAAAGTTATTCATTTAGACGTCAATTCAGACGTCAATTCCCAACCGTTTTCCATGTAGTTTTGCCGGCAACATTGGCTGTTATTACGGCAACTTCCCTGTAAATTTGGCGAAGTTTGATTAATTACTGCAAAAGTTATTAATGACATTGGTGTGAAATTTGATTGAGTGTTATTAAAGTTATTCATTTAGACATCAATTCAGACGTCAATTCTCAACCGTTTTCTATGTAGTTTTGCAGACGCCATCGGCTGGTATTACGGCAACTTCCCTGTAAATTTGGAGAAGTTTGATTAATTACTGCAAAAGTTATTAATGGGCTTGGTGTGAAATTTGATTGAGTATTATTAAAAGTTATTCATTTAGACGTCAATTCAGACGTCAATTCTATACTGTTTCCCATGTAATTTTGCAGGCACCATCGGCTGGTATTACGGCAACTGCCCTGTAAATTTGGCGAAGTTTGATTAATTACTGCAAAAGTTATTAATGAGATTTGTGTGAAATTTGATTGAATATTATTAAAAGTTATTCATTTAGACGTAAATTCAGACGTCAATTCTTAACCGTTTTCCAGGTAGTTTTGCAGCCAACATTGCCTGTTATTACGGCAACTTACCTGTAAATTCGGCGAAGTTTGATTAATTACTGCAAAAGTTAGTAATGAGCTTGGTGTGAAATTTGATTGAGTATTATTAAAAGTTATTCATTTAGACGTCCATTCAGACGTCAATTCTAAACTGTTTCCCATGTAATTTTGCAGGCACCATCGGCTGGTATTACGGCAACTGCCCTGTAAATTTGGCGAAGTTTGATTAATTACTGCAAAAGTTATTAATGAGATTTGTGTGAAATATGATTGAATATTATTAAAAGTTATTCATTTAGACGTCAATTCAGACGTCAATTCTCAACCGTTTTACATGTCGTTTTGCAGACACCATCGGCTGGTATTACGGGAACTTCCCTGTAAATTTGTCGAAGTTTGATTAATTACTGCAAAAGTTATTAATGAGCTTGGTGTGAAATTTGATTGAGTATTATTAAAAGTTATTCATTTAGACGTCAATTCAGGCGTCAATTCTCAACCGTTTTGTATGTAGTTTTGCAGGCAACATGGGCTGTTATTACGGCAACTTACCTGTAAATTTGGCGAAGTTTGATTAATTACTGCAAAAGTTATTAATGAGATTGGTGTGAAATTTGATTGAGTATTATTAAAAGTTTTTCATTTAGACGTCCATTCAGACGTCAATTCTCAACCGTTTCCCATGTAGTTTTGCAGGCAACATTGGCAGTTATTACGGCAACTTCCCTGTAAATTTGGCGAAGTTTGATTAATTACTGCAAAAGTTATAAATGAGATTGGTGTGAAATTTGATTGAGTATTAATAAAAGTTATTCATTTAGACGTCAATTCAGACGTCAATTCTCAACCGTTTTCCATGTAGTTTTGTAGGTGACATCGGCAGTTATTTCGGCAACTTCCCTGTAAATTTAGCGAAGTTTGATTAATGTAAACTTAGCGAAGTTTGATTTATTACTGCAAAAATTATTAATGAAATTGGTGTAAAATATGATTGAGTATTATTAAAAGTTATTCATTTAGACGTCAATTCAGACGTCAATTCTCAACCGTTTTCCATGTAGTTTTGCAGACACCATCGGCTGGTATTACGGCAACTTCCCTGTAAATTTGGCGAAGTTTGATTAATTACTGCAAAAGTTATTAATGAGATTGGTGTGAAATTTAATTGAGTATTAATAAAAGTTATTCATTTAGACGTCAATTCAGACGTCAATTCTCAACCGTTTTCTATGTAGTTTTGCAGACACCATCGGCTGGTATTACGGCAACATCCGTGTAAATTCGGCGAAGTTTGATTAATTACTGCAAAAGTTAGTAATGACCTTGGTGTGAAATTTGATTGAGTATTATTAAAAATTATTCATTTAGACGTCAATTCAGACGTCAATTCCCAACCGTTTTCCATGTAGTTTTGCAGGCAACATTGGCTGTTATTACGGCAACTTCCCTGTAAACTTAGCGAAGTTTGATTTATTACTGCAAAAATTATTAATGAAATTGTTGTAAAATTTGATTGAGTATTATTAAAAGTTATTCATTTAGACGTCAATTCAGACGTCAATTCTTAACCGTTTTCCATGTAGTTTTGCAGACACCATCGGCTGGTATTACGGCAACTGCCCTGTAAATTTGGCGAAGTTTGATTAATTACTGCAAAAGTTATTAATGAGATTTGTGTGAAATTTGATTGAATATTATTAAAAGTTATTCATTTAGACGTCAATTCAGACGTCAATTCTCAACCGTTTTACATGTCGTTTTGCAGACACCATCGGCTGGTATTACGGGAACTTCCCTGTAAATTTGTCGAAGTTTGATTAATTACTGCAAAAGTTATTAATGAGCTTGGTGTGAAAATTGATTGAGTATTATTAAAAGTTATTCATTTAGACGTCAATTCAGACGTCAATTCTCAACCGTTTTGTATGTAGTTTTGCAGGCAACATGGGCTGTTATTACGGCAACTTACCTGTACATTTGGCGAAGTTTGATTAATTACTGCAAAAGTTATTAATGAGATCGGTGTGAAATTTGATTGAGTATTATTAAAAGTTATTCATTTAGACGTCCATTCAGACGTCAATTCTCAACCGTTTCCCATGTAGTTTTGCAGGCAACATTGGCAGTTATTACGGCAACTTCCCTGTAAATTTGGCGAAGTTTGATTAATTACTGCAAAAGTTATTAATGAGATTGGTGTGAAATTTGATTGAGTATTATTAAAAGTTATTCATTTAGACGTCAGTTCAGACGTCAATTCTCAACCGTTTTCCATGTAGTTTTGTAGGTGACATCGGCAGTTATTTCGGCAACTTCCCTGTAAATTTAGCGAAGTTTGATTAATGTAAACTTAGCGAAGTTTGATTAATTACTGCAAAAGTTATTAATGAGCTTGGTGTGAAAATTGATTGAGTATTATTAAAAGTTATTCATTTAGACGTCAATTCAGACGTCAATTCTTAACCGTTTGCCATGTAGTTTTGCAGACACCATCGGCTGGTATTACGGCAACTGCCCTGTAAATTTGGCGAAGTTTGATTAATTACTGCAAAAGTTATTAATGAGATTTGTGTGAAATTTGATAGAGTATTATAAAAAAATATTCATTTAGACGTCCATTCAGACGTCAATTCTCAACCGTTTTCCATGTAGTTTTACAGACACCATCGGCTGGTATTACGGCAACTTCCCTGTAAATTTGGCGAAGTTTGATTAATTACTGCAAAAGTTATTAATGAGATTGGTGTGAAATTTAATTGAGTATTAATAAAAGTTATTCATTTAGACGTCAATTCAGACGTCAATTCTCAACCGTTTTCTATGTAGTTTTGCAGACACCATCGGCTGGTTTTACGGCAACATCCGTGTAAATTCGGCGAAGTTTGATTAATTACTGCAAAAGTTAGTAATGACCTTGGTGTGAAATTTGATTGAGTATTATTAAAAATTATTCATTTAGACGTCAATTCAGACGTCAATTCCCAACCGTTTTCCATGTAGTTTTGCAGGCAACATTGGCTGTTATTACGGCAACTTCCCTGTAAACTTAGCGAAGTTTGATTTATTACTGCAAAAATTATTAATGAAATTGTTGTAAAATTTGATTGAGTATTATTAAAAGTTATTCATTTAGACGTCAATTCAGACGTCAATTCTTAACCGTTTTCCATGTAGTTTTGCAGACACCATCGGCTGGTATTACGGCAACTTCCCTGTAAATTTGGAGAAGTTTGATTAATTACTGCAAAAGTTATTAATGGGCTTGGTGTGAAATTTGATTGAGTATTATTAAAAGTTATTCATTTAGACGTCAATTCAGACGTCAATTCTATACTGTTTTCCATGTAGTTTTGCAGGCACAATCGACTGTTATTACGGCAACTTTCCTCTAAATTTGGCAAAGTTTGATTAATGTAAACTTAGCGAAGTTTGATTTATTACTGCAAAAATTATTAAAGAGATTGGTGTGAAATTTGATTGAGTATTATTAAAAGTTATTCATTTAGACGTCAATTCAGATGTCAATTCTCAACTAATTCCCATTTAGTTTTGCAGGCACCATCGGCTGCTATTACGGCAACTGCCCTGTAAATTTGGCGAAGTTTGATTAATTACTGCAAAAGTTATTAATGAGATTTGTGCGAAATTTGATTGAATATTATTACAAGTTATTCATTTAGACGTCAATTCAGACGTCAATGCTCAACCGTTTTCCATGTCGTTTTGCAGACACCATCGGCTGGTATTACGGGAACTTCCCTGTAAATTTGGCGAAGTTTGTTTAATTACTGCAAAAGTTATTAATGAGATTTGTGGTGTGAAATTTGATTGAATATTATTACAAGTTATTCATTTAGACGTCAATTCAGACGTCAATTCTCAACCGTTTTCCATGTAGTTTTGCAGACACCATCGGCTGCTATTACGGCAACTGCCCTGTAAATTTGGCGAAGTTTGATTAATTACTGCAAAAATTATTAATGAGATTTGTGTGAAATTTGATTGAATATTATTACAAGTTATTCATTTAGACGTCAATTCAGACGTCAATTCTCAACCGTTTTCCATGTAGTTTTGTAGGTAACATTGGCAGTTATTTCGGCAACTTTCCTGTAAATTTGGCGAAGTTTGATTAATGTAAACTTAGCGAAGTTTGATTTATTACTGCAAAAGTTATTAATGAGATTTGTGTGAAATTTGATTGAGTATTATTAAAAGTTATTCATTTAGACGTCAATTCAGACGTCAATTCTCAACCGTTTTCCATGTAGTTTTGCAGACACCATCGGCTGGTATTACGGCAACTTCCCTGTAAATTTGGCGAAGTTTGATTAATTACTGCAAAAGTTATTAATGAGATTTGTGCGAAATTTGATTGAATATTATTAAAAGTTATTCATTTAGACGTCAATTCAGACGTCAATTCTCAACCGTTTTCCATGTAGTTTTGCAGACACCATCGGCTGGTATTACGGCAACTTCCCTGTAAATTTGGCGAAGTTTGATTAATTACTGCAAAAGTTATTAATGAGATTGGTGTGAAATTTGATTTAGTATAATTAAAAGTTATTCATTTAGACGTCAATTCAGATGTCAATTCTTAACTAATTTCCATTTAGTTTTGCAGGCACCATCGGCTGCTATTACGGCAACTTCCCTGTAAATTTGTCGAAGTTTTAATAATTACTGCAAAAGTTATTAATGAGCTTGGTGTGAAATTGGATTGAGTATTATTAAAAGTTATTAATTTAGACGTCAATTCAGACGTCAATTCTCAACCGTTTCCCATGTAGTTTTGTAGGCAACAACGGCAGTTATTTCGTCAACTTCCCTGTAAATTTAGCGAAGTTTGATTAATGTAAACTTAGCGAAGTTTGTTTTACTACTGCAAAAATTATTAAAGAGATTGGTGTGAAATTTGATTGAGTATTATTAAAAGTTATTCATTTAGACGTCAATTCAGACGTCAATTCTCAACTGTTTTCCATGTAATTTTGCAGGCACCATCGGCTGGTATTACGGCAACTGCCCTGTAAATTTGGCGAAGTTTGATAAATTACTGCAAAAGTTATTAATGAGATTTGTGTGAAATTTGATTGAATATTATTAAAAGTTATTCATTTAGACGTCAATTCAGACGTCAATTCTCAACCGTTTTCCATGTCGTTTTGCAGACACCATCGGCTGGTATTACGGGAACTTCCCTGTAAATTTGGCGAAGTTTGTTTAATTACTGCAAAAGTTATTAATGGGCTTGGTGTGAAATTTGATTGAGTATTATTAAAAGTTATTAATTTAGACGTCAATTCAGACGTCAATTCTCAACCGTTTCCCACGTAGTTTTGTAGGCAACATCGGCAGTTATTTCGGCAACTTCCCTGTAAATTTAGCGAAGTTTGATTAATGTAAACTTAGCGAAGTTTGCTTTACTACTGCAAAAATTATTAAAGAGATTGGTGTGAAATTTGATTGAGTATTATTAAAAGTTATTCATTTAGACGTCAATTCAGACGTCAATTCTCAACTGTTTTCCATCTAATTTTGCAGGCACCATCGGCTGGTATTACGGCAACTGCCCTGTAAATTTGGCGAAGTTTGATTAATTACTGCAAAAGTTATTAATGAGATTTGTGTGAAATTTGATTGAATAATATTAAAAGTTATTCATTTAGACGTCAATTCAGACGTCAATTCTCAACCGTTTTCCATGTCGTTTTGCAGCACCATCGGCTGGTATTACGGGAACTTCCCTGTTAATTTGGCGAAGTTTGTTTAATTACTGCAAAAGTTATTAATGGGTTTGGTGTGAAATTTGATTGAGTATTATTTAAAGTTATTCATTTAGACGTCAATTCAGACGTCAATTCTCAACCGTTTTCCATGTAGTTTTGCAGACACCATCGGCTGGTATTACGGCAACTTCCCTGTAAATTTGGCGAAGTTCGATTAATTACTGCAAAAGTTATTAATGAGAGTGGTGTAAAATTTGATTGAGTATTATAAAAAAATATTCATTTAGACGTCAATTCAGACGTCAATTCTTAACCGTTTCCCATGTAGTTTTGCAGGCGACATTGGCTGTTATTACGGCAACTTCCCTGTAAATTTGGCGAAGTTTGATTAATTACTGCAAAAGTTATTAATGAGATTGGTGTGAAATTTAATTGAGTATTATTAAAAGTTATTCATTTAGACGTCAATTCAGACGTCAATTCTCAACCGTTTTGTATGTAGTTTTGCAGGCAACATTGGCTGTTATTACGGCAACTTACCTGTAAATTTGGCGAAGTTTGATTAATTACTGCAAAAGTTATTAATGAGATTGGTGTGAAATTTGATTGAGTATTATTAAAAGTTATTAATTTAGACGTCCATTCAGACGTCAATTCTCAACCGTTTCCCATGTAGTTTTGCAGGCAACATTGGCTGTTATTACGGCAACTTCCCTGTAAATTTTTTGAAGTTTGATTAATTACTGCAAAAGTTATTAATGAGATTGGTGTGAAATTTGATTGAGTATTATTAAAAGTTATTTATTTAGACGTCAATTCAGACGTCAATTCTCAACCGTTTTCCATGTAGTTTTGTAGGTAACATTGGCAGTTATTTCGGCAACTTTCCTGTAAATTTGGCGAAGTTTGATTAATGTAAACTTAGCGAAGTTTGATTTATTACTGCAAAAGTTATTAATGAGATTTGTGTGAAATTTGATTGAGTATTATTAAAAGTTATTCATTTAGACGTCAATTCAGACGTCAATTCTCAACCGTTTTCCATGTAGTTTTGCAGACACCATCGGCTGGTATTACGGCAACTTCCCTGTCAATTTGGCGAAGTTTGATTAATTACTGCAAAAGTTATTAATGAGATTGGTGTGAAATTTGATTTAGTATTATTAAAAGTTATTCATTTAGACGTCAATTCAGATGTCAATTCTTAACTAATTTCCATTTAATTTTGCAGGCACCATCGGCTGCTATTACGGCAACTTCCCTGTAAATTTGTCGAAGTTTTAATAATTACTGCAAAAGTTATTAATGAGCTTGGAGTGAAATTGGATTGAGTATTATTAAAAGTTATTAATTTAGACGTCAATTCAGACGTCAATTCTCAACCGTTTCCCATGTAGTTTTGTAGGCAACATCGGCAGTTATTTCGGCAACTTCCCTGTAAATTTAGCGAAGTTTGATTAATGTAAACTTAGCGAAGTTTGTTTTACTACTGCAAAAAATATTAAAGAGATTGGTGTGAAATTTGATTGAGTATTATTAAAAGTTATTCATTTAGACGTCAATTCAGACGTCAATTCTCAACTGTTTTCCATGTAATTTTGCAGGCACCATCGGCTGGTATTACGGCAACTGCCCTGTAAATTGGGCGAAGTTTGATTAATTACTGCAAAAGTTATTAATGAGATTTGTGTGAAATTTGATTGAATATTATTAAAAGTTATTCATTTAGACGTCAATTCAGACGTCAATTCTCAACCGTTGTCCATGTCGTTTTGCAGACACCATCGGCTGGTATTACGGGAACTTCCCTGTAAATCTGTCGAAGTTTTAATAATTACTGCAAAAGTTATTAATGAGCTTGGTGTGAAATTGGATTGAGTATTATTAAAAGTTATTAATTTAGACGTCAATTCAGACGTCAATTCTCAACCGTTTCCCATGTAGTTTTGTAGGCAACATCGGCAGTTATTTCGGCAACTTCCCTGTAAATTTATCGAAGTTTGATTAATGTAAACTTAGCGAAGTTTGTTTTACTACTGCAAAAATTATTAAAGAGATTGGTGTGAAATTTGATTGAGTATTATTAAAAGTTATTCATTTAGACGTCAATTCAGACGTCAATTCTCAACTGTTTTCCATGTAATTTTGCAGGCACCATCGGCTGGTATTACGGCAACTGCCCTGTAAATTTGGCGAAGTTTGATTAATTACTGCAAAAGTTATTAATGAGATTTGTGTGAAATTTGATTGAATAATATTAAAAGTTATTCATTTAGACGTCAATTCAGACGTCAATTCTCAACCGTTTTCCATGTCGTTTTGCAGCACCATCGGCTGGTATTACGGGAACTTCCCTGTAAATTTGGCGAAGTTTGTTTAATTACTGCAAAAGTTATTAATGGGCTTGGTGTGAAATTTGATTGAGTATTATTTAAAGTTATTCATTTAGACGTCAATTCAGACGTCAATTCTCAACCGTTTTCCATGTAGTTTTGCAGACACCATCGGCTGGTATTACGGCAACTTCCCTGTAAATTTGGCGAAGTTTGATTAATTACTGCAAAAGTTATTAATGAGAGTGGTGTAAAATTTGATTGAGTATTATAAAAAAATATTCATTTAGACGTCAATTCAGACGTCAATTCTCATCCGTTTTATATGTAGTTTTGCAGACGCCATCGGCTGGTATTAGGGCAACTTCCCTGTATATTTGGCAAAGTTTGATTAATTGCTGCAAAAGTTATTAATGAGCTTGGTGTGAAATTTGATTGAGTATTATTAAAAATTATTCATTTAGACGTCCATTTAGACGTCAATTCTTAACCGTTTCCCATGTAGTTTTGCAGGCGACATTGGCTGTTATTACGGCAACTTCCCTGTAAATTTGGCGAAGTTTGATTAATTACTGCAAAAGTTATTAATGAGATTGGTGTGAAATTTAATTGAGTATTATTAAAAGTTATTCATTTAGACGTCAATTCAGACGTCAATTCTCAACCGTTTTGTATGTAGTTTTGCAGGCAACATTGGCTGTTATTACGGCAGCTTACCTGTAAATTTGGCGAAGTTTGATTAATTACTGCAAAAGTTATTAATGAGATTGGTGTGAAATTTGATTGAGTATTATTAAAAGTTTTTAATTTAGACGTCCATTCAGACGTCAATTCTCAACCGTTTCCCATGTAGTTTTGCAGGCAACATTGGCTGTTATTACGGCAACTTCCCTGTAAATTTTTTGAAGTTTGATTAATTACTGCAAAAGTTATTAATGAGATTGGTGTGAAATTTGATTGAGTATTATTAAAAGTTATTTATTTAGACGTCAATTCAGACGTCAATTCTCAACCGTTTTCCATGTAGTTTTGTAGGTAACATTGGCAGTTATTTCGGCAACTTTCCTGTAAATTTGGAGAAGTTTGATTAATGTAAACTTAGCGAAGTTTGATTTATTACTGCAAAAGTTATTAATGAGATTTGTGTGAAATTTGATTGAGTATTATTAAAAGTTATTCATTTAGACGTCAATTCAGACGTCAATTCTCAACCGTTTTCCATGTAGTTTTGCAGACACCATCGGCTGGTATTACGGCAACTTCCCTGTCAATTTGGCGAAGTTTGATTAATTACTGCAAAAGTTATTAATGAGATTGGTGTGAAATTTAATTGAGTATTATTAAAAGTTATTCATTTAGACGTCAATTCAGACGTCAATTCTCAGCCGTTTTGTATGTAGTTTTGCAGGCAACATTGGCTGTTATTACGGCAACTTACCTGTAAATTTGGCGAAGTTTGATTAATTACTGCAAAAGTTATTAATGAGATTGGTGTGAAATTTGATTGAGTATTATTAAAAGTTATTAATTTAGACGTCCATTCAGACGTCAATTCTCAACCGTTTCCCATGTAGTTTTGCAGGCAACATTGGCTGTTATTACGGCAACTTCCCTGTAAATTTTTTGAAGTTTGATTAATTACTGCAAAAGTTATTAATGAGATTGGTGTGAAATTTGATTGAGTATTATTAAAAGTTATTCATTTAGACGTCAATTCAGACATCAATTCTCAACCGTTTCCCATGTAGTTTTGTAGGTAACATTGGCAGTTATTTCGGCAACTTTCCTGTAAATTTGGCGAAGTTTGATTAATGTAAACTTAGCGAAGTTTGATTTATTACTGTAAAAGTTATTAATGAGATTTGTGTGAAATTTGATTGAGTATTATTAAAAGTTATTCATTTAGACGTCAATTCAGACGTCAATTCTCAACCGTTTTCCATGTAGTTTTGCAGACACCATCGGCTGGTATTACGGCAACTTCCCTGTAAATTTGGCGAAGTTTGATTAATTACTGCAAAAGTTATTAATGAGATTGGTGTGAAATTTGATTTAGTATTATTAAAAGTTATTCATTTAGACGTCAATTCAGATGTCAATTCTTAACTAATTTCCATTTAGTTTTGCAGGCACCATCGGCTGCTATTACGGCAACTTCCCTGTAAATTTGTCGAAGTTTGAATAATTACTGCAAAAGTTATTAATGAGCTTGGTGTGAAATTGGATTGAGTATTATTAAAAGTTATCAATTTAGACGTCAATTCAGACGTCAATTCTCAACCGTTTCCCATGTAGTTTTGTAGGCAACATCGGCAGTTATTTCGGCAACTTCCCTGTAAATTTAGCGAAGTTTGATTAATGTAAACTTAGCGAAGTTTGTTTTACTACTGCAAAAATTATTAAAGAGATTGGTGTGAAATTTGATTGAGTATTATTAAAAGTTATTCATTTAGACGTCAATTCAGACGTCAATTCTCAACTGTTTTCCATGTAATTTTGCAGGCACCATCGGCTGGTATTACGGCAACTGCCCTGTAAATTTGGCGAAGTTTGATTAATTAATGCAAAAGTTATTAATGAGATTTGTGTGAAATTTGATTGAATATTATTAAAAGTTATTCATTTAGACGTCCATTCAGACGTCAATTCTCAACCGTTTTCCATGTCGTTTTGCAGACACCATCGGCTGGTATTACGGGAACTTCCCTGTAAATTTGGCGAAGTTTGTTTAATTACTGCAAAAGTTATTAATGAGATTTGTGTGAAATTTGATTGAATATTATTAAAAGTTATTCATTTAGACGTCAATTCAGACGTCAATTCTCAACCGTTTTCCATGTCGTTTTGCAGACACCATCAGCTGGTATTACGGGAACTTCCCTGTAAATTTGGCGAAGTTTGCATAATTACTGCAAAAGTTATTAATGGGCTTGGTGTGAAATTTGATTGAGTATTATTAAAAGTTATTCATTTAGACGTCAATTCAGACATCAATTCTCAACCGTTTCCCATGTAGTTTTGTAGGTAACATTGGCAGTTATTTCGGCAACTTTCCTGTAAATTTGGCGAAGTTTGATTAATGTAAACTTAGCGAAGTTTGATTTATTACTGTAAAAGTTATTAATGAGATTTGTGTGAAATTTGATTGAGTATTATTAAAAGTTATTCATTTAGACGTCAATTCAGACGTCAATTCTCAACCGTTTTCCATGTAGTTTTGCAGACACCATCGGCTGGTATTACGGCAACTTCCCTGTAAATTTGGCGAAGTTTGATTAATTACTGCAAAAGTTATTAATGAGATTGGTGTGAAATTTGATTTAGTATTATTAAAAGTTATTCATTTAGACGTCAATTCAGATGTCAATTCTTAACTAATTTCCATTTAGTTTTGCAGGCACCATCGGCTGCTATTACGGCAACTTCCCTGTAAATTTGTCGAAGTTTGAATAATTACTGCAAAAGTTATTAATGAGCTTGGTGTGAAATTGGATTGAGTATTATTAAAAGTTATTAATTTAGACGTCAATTCAGACGTCAATTCTCAACCGTTTCCCATGTAGTTTTGTAGGCAACATCGGCAGTTATTTCGGCAACTTCCCTGTAAATTTAGCGAAGTTTGATTAATGTAAACTTAGCGAAGTTTCTTTTACTACTGCAAAAATTATTAAAGAGATTGGTGTGAAATTTGATTGAGTATTATTAAAAGTTATTCATTTAGACGTCAATTCAGACGTCAATTCTCAACTGTTTTCCATGTAATTTTGCAGGCACCATCGGCTGGTATTACGGCAACTGCCCTGTAAATTTGGCGAAGTTTGATTAATTACTGCAAAAGTTATTAATGAGATTTGTGTGAAATTTGATTGAATATTATTAAAAGTTATTCATTTAGACGTCAATTCAGACGTCAATTCTCAACCGTTTTCCATGTCGTTTTGCAGACACCATCGGCTGGTATTACGGGAACTTCCCTGTAAATTTGGCGAAGTTTGTTTAATTACTGCAAAAGTTTTTAATGAGATTTGTGTGAAATTTGATTGAATATTATTAAAAGTTATTCATTTAGACGTCAATTCAGACGTCAATTCTCAACCGTTTTCCATGTCGTTTTGCAGACACCATCAGCTGGTATTACGGGAACTTCCCTGTAAATTTGGCGAAGTTTGCATAATTACTGCAAAAGTTATTAATGGGTTTGGTGTGAAATTTGATTGAGTATTATTTAAAGTTATTCATTTAGACGTCAATTCAGACGTCAATTCTAAACCGTTTTCCATGTAGTTTTGCAGACACCATCGGCTGGTATTACGGCAACTTCCCTGTAAATTTGGCGAAGTTTGATTAATTACTGCAAAAGTTATTAATGAGAGTGGTGTGAAATTTGATTGAGTATTATAAAAAAATATTAATTTAGACGTCAATTCAGACGTCAATTCTCATCCGTTTTCTATGTAGTTATGCAGACGCCATCGTCTGGTATTACGGCAACTTCCCTGTATATTTGGCGAAGTTTGATTAATTACTGCAAAAGTTATTAATGAGATTGGTGTGAAATTTGATTGAGTATTATTAAAAGTTATTCATTTAGACGTCCATTCAGACGTCAATGCTTAACCGTTTCCCATGTAGTTTTGCAGGCGACAGTGGCTGTTATTACGGCAACTCCCCTGTAAATTTGGCGAAGTTTGATTAATTACTGCAGAAGTTATTAATGAGATTGGTGTGAAATTTAATTGAGTATTATTAAAAGTTATTCATTTAGACGTCAATTCAGACGTCAATTCTCAAACCGTTTTCCATGTAGTTTTGCAGGCAACATCGGCTGTTATTACGGCAACTTACCTGTAAATTTGGCGAAGTTTGATTAATTACTGCAAAAGTTATTAATGAGATTGGTGTGAAATTTGATTGAGTATTATTAAAAGTTATTCATTTAGACGTCAATTCAGATGTCAATTCTTAACTAATTTCCATGTAGTTTTGCAGGCACCATCGGCTGGTATTACGGCAACTTCCCTGTAAATTTGGCGGAGTTTGATTAATTACTGCAAAAGTTATTAATGAGATTTGTGTGAAATTTGATTGAGTATTATTAAAAGTTATTAATTTAGACGTCAATTCAGACGTCAATTCTCAACCGTTTTCCATGTAGTTTTGCAGACAACATTGGCTGTTATTACGGCAATTTACCTGTAAATTTGGCGAAGTCTGATTAATTACTGCAAAAGTTATTAATGAGATTGGTGTGAAATTTGATTGAGTATTATTAACAGTTATTCATTTAGACGTCAATTCAGGCGTCAATTCTCAACCGTTTCCCATGTAGTTTTGCAGGCAGCATTGGCTTTTATTACGGCAACTTCCCTGTAAATTTGGCAAAGTTTGATTAATTACTGCAAAAGTTATTAATGAGATTTGTGTGAAATTTGATTGAGTATTATTAAAAGTTATTAATTTAGACGTCAATTCAGACGTCAATTCTCAACCGTTTTCCATGTAGTTTTGTAGGTAACATCGGCAGTTATTTCGGCGACTTCCCTGTAAATTTAGCGAAGTTTGATTAATGTAAACTTAGCGAAGTTTGACTTATTACTGCAAAAATTATTAAAGAGATTGGTGTGAAATTTGATTGAGTATTATTAAAAGTTATTCATTTAGACGTCAATTCAGACGTCAGTTCTCAACTGTTTCCCATGTAATTTTGCAGGCACCATCGGCTGGTATTACGGCAACTTCCCTGTAAATTTGGCAAAGTTTGATTAATTACTGCAAAAGTTATTAATGAGATTGGTGTGAAATTTGATTGAGTATTATTAAAAATTATTCATTTAGACGTCAATTCAGA
>CAXHKU010000696.1:0-39184 GCA_964017125.1 Flabesymbios commensalis
CAGGAACACTAATCAGAATTGAAGGTGAGTAGTTTATTCGCTGAGTTATGACGTCATGAAGTTCTAATGTATTACCTATGGGAGAAAATCAACGTCCGGTTACTTGAAAGCTAACAGCGCCAACGCTCCAAAAACTTGTAGGAATTTGAAGGGTGCCCTAGAGCATGTGTATGTAAAATATGGAGAGGATCGGTTGAAAACTCTAGGAGATATGAGGTCCTGAAGGTCTAATGTATTAGCTATGAGGAAAAAATGACTTCCGGTGTTTTTAAAGCTAAAGCTCTGTAAACTTGTAGAGTCTTGTAGGGTTTCCTAGAGGGTATGTATATAAAATTTTAGGAAGATCGGATGAAAACTCTTGGAGATATAGCGATTTGAAAATGGCGTAATGTATTTTGACTGGGAAAAATGGGACCTTTTACCCCGCATTCCTCAAAATCTGTTGGTCGGATTTGCTATAAAAACCATAGCACTTCTTTCTGATGCCTATCCAATATTTTGGCCAAGTTTGGTGTCTATACATCAAATACTCTAAGGAGAAATAGGGGCGCAAATTTCGAGTAGTGGAAGAAGATTAAAAATAAAAATAATAATATAGTTGAAAGTATTTAAGGAAAAGAATAGTTTGGGCGGCTTCGCCCAAACTAATAATACAATAACTCGACAACGGTTGGGCGTAGAAAAAAACTAAGCACAACTTCATGGCAGTAGTTTTCCAAGGGCTTTTCAGAAATCATACTGATTTTTCTGTATTTTGATTTTATGACGTCATCATTACGTAATAGCTTCAAACTTGCTCCCATAACTCAGTAACGGTTAGAGATATGAGGTTTTCGTAATAGACGTTTACCAGGTACTTTTAGTCAGGCTTCTCAAAAAACGAAGAAAATTGAGGATTGCTCTTTTAGTTTTATCGTTATGACGTCATCGCGATATTCTACACTCGGTCTTATATCTATAACAATTAATTTTACACAGTTTGTTTGCAACTTGTTTATTTGCGACATGTCCCCAGGCTTTCAGGAACACTAATCAGATTGAAGGTGAGTAGTTTATTCGCTGAGTTATGACGTCATGAAGTTCTAATGTATTACCTATGGGAGAAAATCAACGTCCGGTTACTTGAAAGCTAACAGCGCCAACGCTCCAAAAACTTGTAGGAATTTGAAGGGTGCCCTAGAGCATGTGTATGTAAAATATGGAGAGGATCGGTTGAAAACTCTAGGAGATATGAGGTCCTGAAGGTCTAATGTATTAGCTATGAGGAAAAAAATGACTTCCGGTGTTTTTAAAGCTAAAGCTCTGTAAACTTGTAGAGTCTTGTAGGGTTCCTAGAGGGTATGTATATAAAATTTTAGGAAGATCGGATGAAAACTCTTGGAGATATAGCGATTTGAAAATGGCGTAATGTATTTTGACTGGGAAAAATGGGACCTTTTACCCCGCATTCCTCAAAATCTGTTGGTCGGATTTGCTATAAAAACCATAGCACTTCTTTCTGATGCCTATCCAATATTTTGGCCAAGTTTGGTGTCTATACATCAAATACTCTAGGAGAAATAGGGGCGCAAATTTCGAGTAGTGGAAGAAGATTAAAAATAAAAATAATAATATAGTTGAAAGTATTTAAGGAAAAGAATAGTTTGGGCGGCTTCGCCCAAACTAATAATACAATAACTCGACAACGGTTGGGCGTAGAAAAAAACTAAGCACACTTCATGGCAGTAGTTTTCCAAGGGCTTTTCAGAAATCATACTGATTTTTCTGTATTTTGATTTTATGACGTCATCATTACGTAATAGCTTCAAACTTGCTCCCATAACTCAGTAACGGTTAGAGATATGAGGTTTTCGTAATAGACGTTTACCAGGTACTTTTAGTCAGGCTTCTCAAAAACGAAGAAAATTGAGGATTGCTCTTTTAGTTTTATCGTTATGACGTCATCGCGATATTCTACACTCGGTCTTATATCTATAACAATTAATTTTACACAGTTTGTTTGCAACTTGTTTATTTGCGACATGTCCCCAGGCTTTCAGGAACACTAATCAGATTGAAGGTGAGTAGTTTATTCGCTGAGTTATGACGTCATGAAGTTCTAATGTATTACCTATGGGAGAAAATCAACGTCCGGTTACTTGAAAGCTAACAGCGCCAACGCTCCAAAAACTTGTAGGAATTTGAAGGGTGCCCTAGAGCATGTGTATGTAAAATATGGAGAGGATCGGTTGAAAACTCTAGGAGATATGAGGTCCTGAAGGTCTAATGTATTAGCTATGAGGAAAAAATGACTTCCGGTGTTTTTAAAGCTAAAGCTCTGTAAACTTGTAGAGTCTTGTAGGGTTTCCTAGAGGGTATGTATATAAAATTTTAGGAAGATCGGATGAAAACTCTTGGAGATATAGCGATTTGAAAATGGCGTAATGTATTTTGACTGGGAAAAATGGGACCTTTTACCCCGCATTCCTCAAAATCTGTTGGTCGGATTTGCTATAAAAACCATAGCACTTCTTTCTGATGCCTATCCAATATTTTGGCCAAGTTTGGTGTCTATACATCAAATACTCTAGGAGAAATAGGGGCGCAAATTTCGAGTAGTGGAAGAAGATTAAAAATAAAAATAATAATATAGTTGAAAGTATTTAAGGAAAAGAATAGTTTGGGCGGCTTCGCCCAAACTAATAATACAATAACTCGACAACGGTTGGGCGTAGAAAAAAACTAAGCACACTTCATGGCAGTAGTTTTCCAAGGGCTTTTCAGAAATCATACTGATTTTTCTGTATTTTGATTTTATGACGTCATCATTACGTAATAGCTTCAAACTTGCTCCCATAACTCAGTAACGGTTAGAGATATGAGGTTTTCGTAATAGACGTTTACCAGGTACTTTTAGTCAGGCTTCTCAAAAAACGAAGAAAATTGAGGATTGCTCTTTTAGTTTTATCGTTATGACGTCATCGCGATATTCTACACTCGGTCTTATATCTATAACAATTAATTTTACACAGTTTGTTTGCAACTTGTTTATTTGCGACATGTCCCCAGGCTTTCAGGAACACTAATCAGATTGAAGGTGAGTAGTTTATTCGCTGAGTTATGACGTCATGAAGTTCTAATGTATTACCTATGGGAGAAAATCAACGTCCGGTTACTTGAAAGCTAACAGCGCCAACGCTCCAAAAACTTGTAGGAATTTGAAGGGTGCCCTAGAGCATGTGTATGTAAAATATGGAGAGGATCGGTTGAAAACTCTAGGAGATATGAGGTCCTGAAGGTCTAATGTATTAGCTATGAGGAAAAAATGACTTCCGGTGTTTTTAAAGCTAAAGCTCTGTAAACTTGTAGAGTCTTGTAGGGTTTCCTAGAGGGTATGTATATAAAATTTTAGGAAGATCGGATGAAAACTCTTGGAGATATAGCGATTTGAAAATGGCGTAATGTATTTTGACTGGGAAAAATGGGACCTTTTACCCCGCATTCCTCAAAATCTGTTGGTCGGATTTGCTATAAAAACCATAGCACTTCTTTCTGATGCCTATCCAATATTTTGGCCAAGTTTGGTGTCTATACATCAAATACTCTAGGAGAAATAGGGGCGCAAATTTCGAGTAGTGGAAGAAGATTAAAAATAAAAATAATAATATAGTTGAAAGTATTTAAGGAAAAGAATAGTTTGGGCGGCTTCGCCCAAACTAATAATACAATAACTCGACAACGGTTGGGCGTAGAAAAAAACTAAGCACACTTCATGGCAGTAGTTTTCCAAGGGCTTTTCAGAAATCATACTGATTTTTCTGTATTTTGATTTTATGACGTCATCATTACGTAATAGCTTCAAACTTGCTCCCATAACTCAGTAACGGTTAGAGATATGAGGTTTTCGTAATAGACGTTTACCAGGTACTTTTAGTCAGGCTTCTCAAAAAACGAAGAAAATTGAGGATTGCTCTTTTAGTTTTATCGTTATGACGTCATCGCGATATTCTACACTCGGTCTTATATCTATAACAATTAATTTTACACAGTTTGTTTGCAACTTGTTTATTTGCGACATGTCCCCAGGCTTTCAGGAACACTAATCAGATTGAAGGTGAGTAGTTTATTCGCTGAGTTATGACGTCATGAAGTTCTAATGTATTACCTATGGGAGAAAATCAACGTCCGGTTACTTGAAAGCTAACAGCGCCAACGCTCCAAAAACTTGTAGGAATTTGAAGGGTGCCCTAGAGCATGTGTATGTAAAATATGGAGAGGATCGGTTGAAAACTCTAGGAGATATGAGGTCCTGAAGGTCTAATGTATTAGCTATGAGGAAAAAATGACTTCCGGTGTTTTTAAAGCTAAAGCTCTGTAAACTTGTAGAGTCTTGTAGGGTTTCCTAGAGGGTATGTATATAAAATTTTAGGAAGATCGGATGAAAACTCTTGGAGATATAGCGATTTGAAAATGGCGTAATGTATTTTGACTGGGAAAAATGGGACCTTTTACCCCGCATTCCTCAAAATCTGTTGGTCGGATTTGCTATAAAAACCATAGCACTTCTTTCTGATGCCTATCCAATATTTTGGCCAAGTTTGGTGTCTATACATCAAATACTCTAGGAGAAATAGGGGCGCAAATTTCGAGTAGTGGAAGAAGATTAAAAATAAAAATAATAATATAGTTGAAAGTATTTAAGGAAAAGAATAGTTTGGGCGGCTTCGCCCAAACTAATAATACAATAACTCGACAACGGTTGGGCGTAGAAAAAAACTAAGCACACTTCATGGCAGTAGTTTTCCAAGGGCTTTTCAGAAATCATACTGATTTTTCTGTATTTTGATTTTATGACGTCATCATTACGTAATAGCTTCAAACTTGCTCCCATAACTCAGTAACGGTTAGAGATATGAGGTTTTCGTAATAGACGTTTACCAGGTACTTTTAGTCAGGCTTCTCAAAAAACGAAGAAAATTGAGGATTGCTCTTTTAGTTTTATCGTTATGACGTCATCGCGATATTCTACACTCGGTCTTATATCTATAACAATTAATTTTACACAGTTTGTTTGCAACTTGTTTATTTGCGACATGTCCCCAGGCTTTCAGGAACACTAATCAGATTGAAGGTGAGTAGTTTATTCGCTGAGTTATGACGTCATGAAGTTCTAATGTATTACCTATGGGAGAAAATCAACGTCCGGTTACTTGAAAGCTAACAGCGCCAACGCTCCAAAAACTTGTAGGAATTTGAAGGGTGCCCTAGAGCATGTGTATGTAAAATATGGAGAGGATCGGTTGAAAACTCTAGGAGATATGAGGTCCTGAAGGTCTAATGTATTAGCTATGAGGAAAAAATGACTTCCGGTGTTTTTAAAGCTAAAGCTCTGTAAACTTGTAGAGTCTTGTAGGGTTTCCTAGAGGGTATGTATATAAAATTTTAGGAAGATCGGATGAAAACTCTTGGAGATATAGCGATTTGAAAATGGCGTAATGTATTTTGACTGGGAAAAATGGGACCTTTTACCCCGCATTCCTCAAAATCTGTTGGTCGGATTTGCTATAAAAACCATAGCACTTCTTTCTGATGCCTATCCAATATTTTGGCCAAGTTTGGTGTCTATACATCAAATACTCTAGGAGAAATAGGGGCGCAAATTTCGAGTAGTGGAAGAAGATTAAAAATAAAAATAATAATATAGTTGAAAGTATTTAAGGAAAAGAATAGTTTGGGCGGCTTCGCCCAAACTAATAATACAATAACTCGACAACGGTTGGGCGTAGAAAAAAACTAAGCACACTTCATGGCAGTAGTTTTCCAAGGGCTTTTCAGAAATCATACTGATTTTTCTGTATTTTGATTTTATGACGTCATCATTACGTAATAGCTTCAAACTTGCTCCCATAACTCAGTAACGGTTAGAGATATGAGGTTTTCGTAATAGACGTTTACCAGGTACTTTTAGTCAGGCTTCTCAAAAAACGAAGAAAATTGAGGATTGCTCTTTTAGTTTTATCGTTATGACGTCATCGCGATATTCTACACTCGGTCTTATATCTATAACAATTAATTTTACACAGTTTGTTTGCAACTTGTTTATTTGCGACATGTCCCCAGGCTTTCAGGAACACTAATCAGATTGAAGGTGAGTAGTTTATTCGCTGAGTTATGACGTCATGAAGTTCTAATGTATTACCTATGGGAGAAAATCAACGTCCGGTTACTTGAAAGCTAACAGCGCCAACGCTCCAAAAACTTGTAGGAATTTGAAGGGTGCCCTAGAGCATGTGTATGTAAAATATGGAGAGGATCGGTTGAAAACTCTAGGAGATATGAGGTCCTGAAGGTCTAATGTATTAGCTATGAGGAAAAAATGACTTCCGGTGTTTTTAAAGCTAAAGCTCTGTAAACTTGTAGAGTCTTGTAGGGTTTCCTAGAGGGTATGTATATAAAATTTTAGGAAGATCGGATGAAAACTCTTGGAGATATAGCGATTTGAAAATGGCGTAATGTATTTTGACTGGGAAAAATGGGACCTTTTACCCCGCATTCCTCAAAATCTGTTGGTCGGATTTGCTATAAAAACCATAGCACTTCTTTCTGATGCCTATCCAATATTTTGGCCAAGTTTGGTGTCTATACATCAAATACTCTAGGAGAAATAGGGGCGCAAATTTCGAGTAGTGGAAGAAGATTAAAAATAAAAATAATAATATAGTTGAAAGTATTTAAGGAAAAGAATAGTTTGGGCGGCTTCGCCCAAACTAATAATACAATAACTCGACAACGGTTGGGCGTAGAAAAAAACTAAGCACACTTCATGGCAGTAGTTTTCCAAGGGCTTTTCAGAAATCATACTGATTTTTCTGTATTTTGATTTTATGACGTCATCATTACGTAATAGCTTCAAACTTGCTCCCATAACTCAGTAACGGTTAGAGATATGAGGTTTTCGTAATAGACGTTTACCAGGTACTTTTAGTCAGGCTTCTCAAAAAACGAAGAAAATTGAGGATTGCTCTTTTAGTTTTATCGTTATGACGTCATCGCGATATTCTACACTCGGTCTTATATCTATAACAATTAATTTTACACAGTTTGTTTGCAACTTGTTTATTTGCGACATGTCCCCAGGCTTTCAGGAACACTAATCAGATTGAAGGTGAGTAGTTTATTCGCTGAGTTATGACGTCATGAAGTTCTAATGTATTACCTATGGGAGAAAATCAACGTCCGGTTACTTGAAAGCTAACAGCGCCAACGCTCCAAAAACTTGTAGGAATTTGAAGGGTGCCCTAGAGCATGTGTATGTAAAATATGGAGAGGATCGGTTGAAAACTCTAGGAGATATGAGGTCCTGAAGGTCTAATGTATTAGCTATGAGGAAAAAATGACTTCCGGTGTTTTTAAAGCTAAAGCTCTGTAAACTTGTAGAGTCTTGTAGGGTTTCCTAGAGGGTATGTATATAAAATTTTAGGAAGATCGGATGAAAACTCTTGGAGATATAGCGATTTGAAAATGGCGTAATGTATTTTGACTGGGAAAAATGGGACCTTTTACCCCGCATTCCTCAAAATCTGTTGGTCGGATTTGCTATAAAAACCATAGCACTTCTTTCTGATGCCTATCCAATATTTTGGCCAAGTTTGGTGTCTATACATCAAATACTCTAGGAGAAATAGGGGCGCAAATTTCGAGTAGTGGAAGAAGATTAAAAATAAAAATAATAATATAGTTGAAAGTATTTAAGGAAAAGAATAGTTTGGGCGGCTTCGCCCAAACTAATAATACAATAACTCGACAACGGTTGGGCGTAGAAAAAAACTAAGCACACTTCATGGCAGTAGTTTTCCAAGGGCTTTTCAGAAATCATACTGATTTTTCTGTATTTTGATTTTATGACGTCATCATTACGTAATAGCTTCAAACTTGCTCCCATAACTCAGTAACGGTTAGAGATATGAGGTTTTCGTAATAGACGTTTACCAGGTACTTTTAGTCAGGCTTCTCAAAAAACGAAGAAAATTGAGGATTGCTCTTTTAGTTTTATCGTTATGACGTCATCGCGATATTCTACACTCGGTCTTATATCTATAACAATTAATTTTACACAGTTTGTTTGCAACTTGTTTATTTGCGACATGTCCCCAGGCTTTCAGGAACACTAATCAGATTGAAGGTGAGTAGTTTATTCGCTGAGTTATGACGTCATGAAGTTCTAATGTATTACCTATGGGAGAAAATCAACGTCCGGTTACTTGAAAGCTAACAGCGCCAACGCTCCAAAAACTTGTAGGAATTTGAAGGGTGCCCTAGAGCATGTGTATGTAAAATATGGAGAGGATCGGTTGAAAACTCTAGGAGATATGAGGTCCTGAAGGTCTAATGTATTAGCTATGAGGAAAAAATGACTTCCGGTGTTTTTAAAGCTAAAGCTCTGTAAACTTGTAGAGTCTTGTAGGGTTTCCTAGAGGGTATGTATATAAAATTTTAGGAAGATCGGATGAAAACTCTTGGAGATATAGCGATTTGAAAATGGCGTAATGTATTTTGACTGGGAAAAATGGGACCTTTTACCCCGCATTCCTCAAAATCTGTTGGTCGGATTTGCTATAAAAACCATAGCACTTCTTTCTGATGCCTATCCAATATTTTGGCCAAGTTTGGTGTCTATACATCAAATACTCTAGGAGAAATAGGGGCGCAAATTTCGAGTAGTGGAAGAAGATTAAAAATAAAAATAATAATATAGTTGAAAGTATTTAAGGAAAAGAATAGTTTGGGCGGCTTCGCCCAAACTAATAATACAATAACTCGACAACGGTTGGGCGTAGAAAAAAACTAAGCCACTTCATGGCAGTAGTTTTCCAAGGGCTTTTCAGAAATCATACTGATTTTTCTGTATTTTGATTTTATGACGTCATCATTACGTAATAGCTTCAAACTTGCTCCCATAACTCAGTAACGGTTAGAGATATGAGGTTTTCGTAATAGACGTTTACCAGGTACTTTTAGTCAGGCTTCTCAAAAAACGAAGAAAATTGAGGATTGCTCTTTTAGTTTTATCGTTATGACGTCATCGCGATATTCTACACTCGGTCTTATATCTATAACAATTAATTTTACACAGTTTGTTTGCAACTTGTTTATTTGCGACATGTCCCCAGGCTTTCAGGAACACTAATCAGATTGAAGGTGAGTAGTTTATTCGCTGAGTTATGACGTCATGAAGTTCTAATGTATTACCTATGGGAGAAAATCAACGTCCGGTTACTTGAAAGCTAACAGCGCCAACGCTCCAAAAACTTGTAGGAATTTGAAGGGTGCCCTAGAGCATGTGTATGTAAAATATGGAGAGGATCGGTTGAAAACTCTAGGAGATATGAGGTCCTGAAGGTCTAATGTATTAGCTATGAGGAAAAAATGACTTCCGGTGTTTTTAAAGCTAAAGCTCTGTAAACTTGTAGAGTCTTGTAGGGTTTCCTAGAGGGTATGTATATAAAATTTTAGGAAGATCGGATGAAAACTCTTGGAGATATAGCGATTTGAAAATGGCGTAATGTATTTTGACTGGGAAAAATGGGACCTTTTACCCCGCATTCCTCAAAATCTGTTGGTCGGATTTGCTATAAAAACCATAGCACTTCTTTCTGATGCCTATCCAATATTTTGGCCAAGTTTGGTGTCTATACATCAAATACTCTAGGAGAAATAGGGGCGCAAATTTCGAGTAGTGGAAGAAGATTAAAAATAAAAATAATAATATAGTTGAAAGTATTTAAGGAAAAGAATAGTTTGGGCGGCTTCGCCCAAACTAATAATACAATAACTCGACAACGGTTGGGCGTAGAAAAAAACTAAGCACACTTCATGGCAGTAGTTTTCCAAGGGCTTTTCAGAAATCATACTGATTTTTCTGTATTTTGATTTTATGACGTCATCATTACGTAATAGCTTCAAACTTGCTCCCATAACTCAGTAACGGTTAGAGATATGAGGTTTTCGTAATAGACGTTTACCAGGTACTTTTAGTCAGGCTTCTCAAAAAACGAAGAAAATTGAGGATTGCTCTTTTAGTTTTATCGTTATGACGTCATCGCGATATTCTACACTCGGTCTTATATCTATAACAATTAATTTTACACAGTTTGTTTGCAACTTGTTTATTTGCGACATGTCCCCAGGCTTTCAGGAACACTAATCAGATTGAAGGTGAGTAGTTTATTCGCTGAGTTATGACGTCATGAAGTTCTAATGTATTACCTATGGGAGAAAATCAACGTCCGGTTACTTGAAAGCTAACAGCGCCAACGCTCCAAAAACTTGTAGGAATTTGAAGGGTGCCCTAGAGCATGTGTATGTAAAATATGGAGAGGATCGGTTGAAAACTCTAGGAGATATGAGGTCCTGAAGGTCTAATGTATTAGCTATGAGGAAAAAATGACTTCCGGTGTTTTTAAAGCTAAAGCTCTGTAAACTTGTAGAGTCTTGTAGGGTTTCCTAGAGGGTATGTATATAAAATTTTAGGAAGATCGGATGAAAACTCTTGGAGATATAGCGATTTGAAAATGGCGTAATGTATTTTGACTGGGAAAAATGGGACCTTTTACCCCGCATTCCTCAAAATCTGTTGGTCGGATTTGCTATAAAAACCATAGCACTTCTTTCTGATGCCTATCCAATATTTTGGCCAAGTTTGGTGTCTATACATCAAATACTCTAGGAGAAATAGGGGCGCAAATTTCGAGTAGTGGAAGAAGATTAAAAATAAAAATAATAATATAGTTGAAAGTATTTAAGGAAAAGAATAGTTTGGGCGGCTTCGCCCAAACTAATAATACAATAACTCGACAACGGTTGGGCGTAGAAAAAAACTAAGCACACTTCATGGCAGTAGTTTTCCAAGGGCTTTTCAGAAATCATACTGATTTTTCTGTATTTTGATTTTATGACGTCATCATTACGTAATAGCTTCAAACTTGCTCCCATAACTCAGTAACGGTTAGAGATATGAGGTTTTCGTAATAGACGTTTACCAGGTACTTTTAGTCAGGCTTCTCAAAAAACGAAGAAAATTGAGGATTGCTCTTTTAGTTTTATCGTTATGACGTCATCGCGATATTCTACACTCGGTCTTATATCTATAACAATTAATTTTACACAGTTTGTTTGCAACTTGTTTATTTGCGACATGTCCCCAGGCTTTCAGGAACACTAATCAGATTGAAGGTGAGTAGTTTATTCGCTGAGTTATGACGTCATGAAGTTCTAATGTATTACCTATGGGAGAAAATCAACGTCCGGTTACTTGAAAGCTAACAGCGCCAACGCTCCAAAAACTTGTAGGAATTTGAAGGGTGCCCTAGAGCATGTGTATGTAAAATATGGAGAGGATCGGTTGAAAACTCTAGGAGATATGAGGTCCTGAAGGTCTAATGTATTAGCTATGAGGAAAAAATGACTTCCGGTGTTTTTAAAGCTAAAGCTCTGTAAACTTGTAGAGTCTTGTAGGGTTTCCTAGAGGGTATGTATATAAAATTTTAGGAAGATCGGATGAAAACTCTTGGAGATATAGCGATTTGAAAATGGCGTAATGTATTTTGACTGGGAAAAATGGGACCTTTTACCCCGCATTCCTCAAAATCTGTTGGTCGGATTTGCTATAAAAACCATAGCACTTCTTTCTGATGCCTATCCAATATTTTGGCCAAGTTTGGTGTCTATACATCAAATACTCTAGGAGAAATAGGGGCGCAAATTTCGAGTAGTGGAAGAAGATTAAAAATAAAAATAATAATATAGTTGAAAGTATTTAAGGAAAAGAATAGTTTGGGCGGCTTCGCCCAAACTAATAATACAATAACTCGACAACGGTTGGGCGTAGAAAAAAACTAAGCACACTTCATGGCAGTAGTTTTCCAAGGGCTTTTCAGAAATCATACTGATTTTTCTGTATTTTGATTTTATGACGTCATCATTACGTAATAGCTTCAAACTTGCTCCCATAACTCAGTAACGGTTAGAGATATGAGGTTTTCGTAATAGACGTTTACCAGGTACTTTTAGTCAGGCTTCTCAAAAAACGAAGAAAATTGAGGATTGCTCTTTTAGTTTTATCGTTATGACGTCATCGCGATATTCTACACTCGGTCTTATATCTATAACAATTAATTTTACACAGTTTGTTTGCAACTTGTTTATTTGCGACATGTCCCCAGGCTTTCAGGAACACTAATCAGATTGAAGGTGAGTAGTTTATTCGCTGAGTTATGACGTCATGAAGTTCTAATGTATTACCTATGGGAGAAAATCAACGTCCGGTTACTTGAAAGCTAACAGCGCCAACGCTCCAAAAACTTGTAGGAATTTGAAGGGTGCCCTAGAGCATGTGTATGTAAAATATGGAGAGGATCGGTTGAAAACTCTAGGAGATATGAGGTCCTGAAGGTCTAATGTATTAGCTATGAGGAAAAAATGACTTCCGGTGTTTTTAAAGCTAAAGCTCTGTAAACTTGTAGAGTCTTGTAGGGTTTCCTAGAGGGTATGTATATAAAATTTTAGGAAGATCGGATGAAAACTCTTGGAGATATAGCGATTTGAAAATGGCGTAATGTATTTTGACTGGGAAAAATGGGACCTTTTACCCCGCATTCCTCAAAATCTGTTGGTCGGATTTGCTATAAAAACCATAGCACTTCTTTCTGATGCCTATCCAATATTTTGGCCAAGTTTGGTGTCTATACATCAAATACTCTAGGAGAAATAGGGGCGCAAATTTCGAGTAGTGGAAGAAGATTAAAAATAAAAATAATAATATAGTTGAAAGTATTTAAGGAAAAGAATAGTTTGGGCGGCTTCGCCCAAACTAATAATACAATAACTCGACAACGGTTGGGCGTAGAAAAAAACTAAGCACACTTCATGGCAGTAGTTTTCCAAGGGCTTTTCAGAAATCATACTGATTTTTCTGTATTTTGATTTTATGACGTCATCATTACGTAATAGCTTCAAACTTGCTCCCATAACTCAGTAACGGTTAGAGATATGAGGTTTTCGTAATAGACGTTTACCAGGTACTTTTAGTCAGGCTTCTCAAAAAACGAAGAAAATTGAGGATTGCTCTTTTAGTTTTATCGTTATGACGTCATCGCGATATTCTACACTCGGTCTTATATCTATAACAATTAATTTTACACAGTTTGTTTGCAACTTGTTTATTTGCGACATGTCCCCAGGCTTTCAGGAACACTAATCAGATTGAAGGTGAGTAGTTTATTCGCTGAGTTATGACGTCATGAAGTTCTAATGTATTACCTATGGGAGAAAATCAACGTCCGGTTACTTGAAAGCTAACAGCGCCAACGCTCCAAAAACTTGTAGGAATTTGAAGGGTGCCCTAGAGCATGTGTATGTAAAATATGGAGAGGATCGGTTGAAAACTCTAGGAGATATGAGGTCCTGAAGGTCTAATGTATTAGCTATGAGGAAAAAATGACTTCCGGTGTTTTTAAAGCTAAAGCTCTGTAAACTTGTAGAGTCTTGTAGGGTTTCCTAGAGGGTATGTATATAAAATTTTAGGAAGATCGGATGAAAACTCTTGGAGATATAGCGATTTGAAAATGGCGTAATGTATTTTGACTGGGAAAAATGGGACCTTTTACCCCGCATTCCTCAAAATCTGTTGGTCGGATTTGCTATAAAAACCATAGCACTTCTTTCTGATGCCTATCCAATATTTTGGCCAAGTTTGGTGTCTATACATCAAATACTCTAGGAGAAATAGGGGCGCAAATTTCGAGTAGTGGAAGAAGATTAAAAATAAAAATAATAATATAGTTGAAAGTATTTAAGGAAAAGAATAGTTTGGGCGGCTTCGCCCAAACTAATAATACAATAACTCGACAACGGTTGGGCGTAGAAAAAAACTAAGCACACTTCATGGCAGTAGTTTTCCAAGGGCTTTTCAGAAATCATACTGATTTTTCTGTATTTTGATTTTATGACGTCATCATTACGTAATAGCTTCAAACTTGCTCCCATAACTCAGTAACGGTTAGAGATATGAGGTTTTCGTAATAGACGTTTACCAGGTACTTTTAGTCAGGCTTCTCAAAAAACGAAGAAAATTGAGGATTGCTCTTTTAGTTTTATCGTTATGACGTCATCGCGATATTCTACACTCGGTCTTATATCTATAACAATTAATTTTACACAGTTTGTTTGCAACTTGTTTATTTGCGACATGTCCCCAGGCTTTCAGGAACACTAATCAGATTGAAGGTGAGTAGTTTATTCGCTGAGTTATGACGTCATGAAGTTCTAATGTATTACCTATGGGAGAAAATCAACGTCCGGTTACTTGAAAGCTAACAGCGCCAACGCTCCAAAAACTTGTAGGAATTTGAAGGGTGCCCTAGAGCATGTGTATGTAAAATATGGAGAGGATCGGTTGAAAACTCTAGGAGATATGAGGTCCTGAAGGTCTAATGTATTAGCTATGAGGAAAAAATGACTTCCGGTGTTTTTAAAGCTAAAGCTCTGTAAACTTGTAGAGTCTTGTAGGGTTTCCTAGAGGGTATGTATATAAAATTTTAGGAAGATCGGATGAAAACTCTTGGAGATATAGCGATTTGAAAATGGCGTAATGTATTTTGACTGGGAAAAATGGGACCTTTTACCCCGCATTCCTCAAAATCTGTTGGTCGGATTTGCTATAAAAACCATAGCACTTCTTTCTGATGCCTATCCAATATTTTGGCCAAGTTTGGTGTCTATACATCAAATACTCTAGGAGAAATAGGGGCGCAAATTTCGAGTAGTGGAAGAAGATTAAAAATAAAAATAATAATATAGTTGAAAGTATTTAAGGAAAAGAATAGTTTGGGCGGCTTCGCCCAAACTAATAATACAATAACTCGACAACGGTTGGGCGTAGAAAAAAACTAAGCACACTTCATGGCAGTAGTTTTCCAAGGGCTTTTCAGAAATCATACTGATTTTTCTGTATTTTGATTTTATGACGTCATCATTACGTAATAGCTTCAAACTTGCTCCCATAACTCAGTAACGGTTAGAGATATGAGGTTTTCGTAATAGACGTTTACCAGGTACTTTTAGTCAGGCTTCTCAAAAAACGAAGAAAATTGAGGATTGCTCTTTTAGTTTTATCGTTATGACGTCATCGCGATATTCTACACTCGGTCTTATATCTATAACAATTAATTTTACACAGTTTGTTTGCAACTTGTTTATTTGCGACATGTCCCCAGGCTTTCAGGAACACTAATCAGATTGAAGGTGAGTAGTTTATTCGCTGAGTTATGACGTCATGAAGTTCTAATGTATTACCTATGGGAGAAAATCAACGTCCGGTTACTTGAAAGCTAACAGCGCCAACGCTCCAAAAACTTGTAGGAATTTGAAGGGTGCCCTAGAGCATGTGTATGTAAAATATGGAGAGGATCGGTTGAAAACTCTAGGAGATATGAGGTCCTGAAGGTCTAATGTATTAGCTATGAGGAAAAAATGACTTCCGGTGTTTTTAAAGCTAAAGCTCTGTAAACTTGTAGAGTCTTGTAGGGTTTCCTAGAGGGTATGTATATAAAATTTTAGGAAGATCGGATGAAAACTCTTGGAGATATAGCGATTTGAAAATGGCGTAATGTATTTTGACTGGGAAAAATGGGACCTTTTACCCCGCATTCCTCAAAATCTGTTGGTCGGATTTGCTATAAAAACCATAGCACTTCTTTCTGATGCCTATCCAATATTTTGGCCAAGTTTGGTGTCTATACATCAAATACTCTAGGAGAAATAGGGGCGCAAATTTCGAGTAGTGGAAGAAGATTAAAAATAAAAATAATAATATAGTTGAAAGTATTTAAGGAAAAGAATAGTTTGGGCGGCTTCGCCCAAACTAATAATACAATAACTCGACAACGGTTGGGCGTAGAAAAAAACTAAGCACACTTCATGGCAGTAGTTTTCCAAGGGCTTTTCAGAAATCATACTGATTTTTCTGTATTTTGATTTTATGACGTCATCATTACGTAATAGCTTCAAACTTGCTCCCATAACTCAGTAACGGTTAGAGATATGAGGTTTTCGTAATAGACGTTTACCAGGTACTTTTAGTCAGGCTTCTCAAAAAACGAAGAAAATTGAGGATTGCTCTTTTAGTTTTATCGTTATGACGTCATCGCGATATTCTACACTCGGTCTTATATCTATAACAATTAATTTTACACAGTTTGTTTGCAACTTGTTTATTTGCGACATGTCCCCAGGCTTTCAGGAACACTAATCAGATTGAAGGTGAGTAGTTTATTCGCTGAGTTATGACGTCATGAAGTTCTAATGTATTACCTATGGGAGAAAATCAACGTCCGGTTACTTGAAAGCTAACAGCGCCAACGCTCCAAAAACTTGTAGGAATTTGAAGGGTGCCCTAGAGCATGTGTATGCAAAATATGGAGAGGATCGGTTGAAAACTCTAGGAGATATGAGGTCCTGAAGGTCTAATGTATTAGCTATGAGGAAAAAATGACTTCCGGTGTTTTTAAAGCTAAAGCTCTGTAAACTTGTAGAGTCTTGTAGGGTTTCCTAGAGGGTATGTATATAAAATTTTAGGAAGATCGGATGAAAACTCTTGGAGATATAGCGATTTGAAAATGGCGTAATGTATTTTGACTGGGAAAAATGGGACCTTTTACCCCGCATTCCTCAAAATCTGTTGATCGGATTTGCTATAAAAACCATAGCACTTCTTTCTGATGCCTATCCAATATTTTGGCCAAGTTTGGTGTCTATACATCAAATACTCTAGGAGAAATAGGGGCGCAAATTTCGAGTAGTGGAAGAAGATTAAAAATAAAAATAATAATATAGTTGAAAGTATTTAAGGAAAAGAATAGTTTGGGCGGCTTCGCCCAAACTAATAATACAATAACTCGACAACGGTTGGGCGTAGAAAAAAACTAAGCACACTTCATGGCAGTAGTTTTCCAAGGGCTTTTCAGAAATCATACTGATTTTTCTGTATTTTGATTTTATGACGTCATCATTACGTAATAGCTTCAAACTTGCTCCCATAACTCAGTAACGGTTAGAGATATGAGGTTTTCGTAATAGACGTTTACCAGGTACTTTTAGTCAGGCTTCTCAAAAAACGAAGAAAATTGAGGATTGCTCTTTTAGTTTTATCGTTATGACGTCATCGCGATATTCTACACTCGGTCTTATATCTATAACAATTAATTTTACACAGTTTGTTTGCAACTTGTTTATTTGCGACATGTCCCCAGGCTTTCAGGAACACTAATCAGATTGAAGGTGAGTAGTTTATTCGCTGAGTTATGACGTCATGAAGTTCTAATGTATTACCTATGGGAGAAAATCAACGTCCGGTTACTTGAAAGCTAACAGCGCCAACGCTCCAAAAACTTGTAGGAATTTGAAGGGTGCCCTAGAGCATGTGTATGTAAAATATGGAGAGGATCGGTTGAAAACTCTAGGAGATATGAGGTCCTGAAGGTCTAATGTATTAGCTATGAGGAAAAAATGACTTCCGGTGTTTTTAAAGCTAAAGCTCTGTAAACTTGTAGAGTCTTGTAGGGTTTCCTAGAGGGTATGTATATAAAATTTTAGGAAGATCGGATGAAAACTCTTGGAGATATAGCGATTTGAAAATGGCGTAATGTATTTTGACTGGGAAAAATGGGACCTTTTACCCCGCATTCCTCAAAATCTGTTGATCGGATTTGCTATAAAAACCATAGCACTTCTTTCTGATGCCTATCCAATATTTTGGCCAAGTTTGGTGTCTATACATCAAATACTCTAGGAGAAATAGGGGCGCAAATTTCGAGTAGTGGAAGAAGATTAAAAATAAAAATAATAATATAGTTGAAAGTATTTAAGGAAAAGAATAGTTTGGGCGGCTTCGCCCAAACTAATAATACAATAACTCGACAACGGTTGGGCGTAGAAAAAAACTAAGCACACTTCATGGCAGTAGTTTTCCAAGGGCTTTTCAGAAATCATACTGATTTTTCTGTATTTTGATTTTATGACGTCATCATTACGTAATAGCTTCAAACTTGCTCCCATAACTCAGTAACGGTTAGAGATATGAGGTTTTCGTAATAGACGTTTACCAGGTACTTTTAGTCAGGCTTCTCAAAAAACGAAGAAAATTGAGGATTGCTCTTTTAGTTTTATCGTTATGACGTCATCGCGATATTCTACACTCGGTCTTATATCTATAACAATTAATTTTACACAGTTTGTTTGCAACTTGTTTATTTGCGACATGTCCCCAGGCTTTCAGGAACACTAATCAGATTGAAGGTGAGTAGTTTATTCGCTGAGTTATGACGTCATGAAGTTCTAATGTATTACCTATGGGAGAAAATCAACGTCCGGTTACTTGAAAGCTAACAGCGCCAACGCTCCAAAAACTTGTAGGAATTTGAAGGGTGCCCTAGAGCATGTGTATGTAAAATATGGAGAGGATCGGTTGAAAACTCTAGGAGATATGAGGTCCTGAAGGTCTAATGTATTAGCTATGAGGAAAAAATGACTTCCGGTGTTTTTAAAGCTAAAGCTCTGTAAACTTGTAGAGTCTTGTAGGGTTTCCTAGAGGGTATGTATATAAAATTTTAGGAAGATCGGATGAAAACTCTTGGAGATATAGCGATTTGAAAATGGCGTAATGTATTTTGACTGGGAAAAATGGGACCTTTTACCCCGCATTCCTCAAAATCTGTTGGTCGGATTTGCTATAAAAACCATAGCACTTCTTTCTGATGCCTATCCAATATTTTGGCCAAGTTTGGTGTCTATACATCAAATACTCTAGGAGAAATAGGGGCGCAAATTTCGAGTAGTGGAAGAAGATTAAAAATAAAAATAATAATATAGTTGAAAGTATTTAAGGAAAAGAATAGTTTGGGCGGCTTCGCCCAAACTAATAATACAATAACTCGACAACGGTTGGGCGTAGAAAAAAACTAAGCACACTTCATGGCAGTAGTTTTCCAAGGGCTTTTCAGAAATCATACTGATTTTTCTGTATTTTGATTTTATGACGTCATCATTACGTAATAGCTTCAAACTTGCTCCCATAACTCAGTAACGGTTAGAGATATGAGGTTTTCGTAATAGACGTTTACCAGGTACTTTTAGTCAGGCTTCTCAAAAAACGAAGAAAATTGAGGATTGCTCTTTTAGTTTTATCGTTATGACGTCATCGCGATATTCTACACTCGGTCTTATATCTATAACAATTAATTTTACACAGTTTGTTTGCAACTTGTTTATTTGCGACATGTCCCCAGGCTTTCAGGAACACTAATCAGATTGAAGGTGAGTAGTTTATTCGCTGAGTTATGACGTCATGAAGTTCTAATGTATTACCTATGGGAGAAAATCAACGTCCGGTTACTTGAAAGCTAACAGCGCCAACGCTCCAAAAACTTGTAGGAATTTGAAGGGTGCCCTAGAGCATGTGTATGTAAAATATGGAGAGGATCGGTTGAAAACTCTAGGAGATATGAGGTCCTGAAGGTCTAATGTATTAGCTATGAGGAAAAAATGACTTCCGGTGTTTTTAAAGCTAAAGCTCTGTAAACTTGTAGAGTCTTGTAGGGTTTCCTAGAGGGTATGTATATAAAATTTTAGGAAGATCGGATGAAAACTCTTGGAGATATAGCGATTTGAAAATGGCGTAATGTATTTTGACTGGGAAAAATGGGACCTTTTACCCCGCATTCCTCAAAATCTGTTGGTCGGATTTGCTATAAAAACCATAGCACTTCTTTCTGATGCCTATCCAATATTTTGGCCAAGTTTGGTGTCTATACATCAAATACTCTAGGAGAAATAGGGGCGCAAATTTCGAGTAGTGGAAGAAGATTAAAAATAAAAATAATAATATAGTTGAAAGTATTTAAGGAAAAGAATAGTTTGGGCGGCTTCGCCCAAACTAATAATACAATAACTCGACAACGGTTGGGCGTAGAAAAAAACTAAGCACACTTCATGGCAGTAGTTTTCCAAGGGCTTTTCAGAAATCATACTGATTTTTCTGTATTTTGATTTTATGACGTCATCATTACGTAATAGCTTCAAACTTGCTCCCATAACTCAGTAACGGTTAGAGATATGAGGTTTTCGTAATAGACGTTTACCAGGTACTTTTAGTCAGGCTTCTCAAAAAACGAAGAAAATTGAGGATTGCTCTTTTAGTTTTATCGTTATGACGTCATCGCGATATTCTACACTCGGTCTTATATCTATAACAATTAATTTTACACAGTTTGTTTGCAACTTGTTTATTTGCGACATGTCCCCAGGCTTTCAGGAACACTAATCAGATTGAAGGTGAGTAGTTTATTCGCTGAGTTATGACGTCATGAAGTTCTAATGTATTACCTATGGGAGAAAATCAACGTCCGGTTACTTGAAAGCTAACAGCGCCAACGCTCCAAAAACTTGTAGGAATTTGAAGGGTGCCCTAGAGCATGTGTATGTAAAATATGGAGAGGATCGGTTGAAAACTCTAGGAGATATGAGGTCCTGAAGGTCTAATGTATTAGCTATGAGGAAAAAATGACTTCCGGTGTTTTTAAAGCTAAAGCTCTGTAAACTTGTAGAGTCTTGTAGGGTTTCCTAGAGGGTATGTATATAAAATTTTAGGAAGATCGGATGAAAACTCTTGGAGATATAGCGATTTGAAAATGGCGTAATGTATTTTGACTGGGAAAAATGGGACCTTTTACCCCGCATTCCTCAAAATCTGTTGGTCGGATTTGCTATAAAAACCATAGCACTTCTTTCTGATGCCTATCCAATATTTTGGCCAAGTTTGGTGTCTATACATCAAATACTCTAGGAGAAATAGGGGCGCAAATTTCGAGTAGTGGAAGAAGATTAAAAATAAAAATAATAATATAGTTGAAAGTATTTAAGGAAAAGAATAGTTTGGGCGGCTTCGCCCAAACTAATAATACAATAACTCGACAACGGTTGGGCGTAGAAAAAAACTAAGCACACTTCATGGCAGTAGTTTTCCAAGGGCTTTTCAGAAATCATACTGATTTTTCTGTATTTTGATTTTATGACGTCATCATTACGTAATAGCTTCAAACTTGCTCCCATAACTCAGTAACGGTTAGAGATATGAGGTTTTCGTAATAGACGTTTACCAGGTACTTTTAGTCAGGCTTCTCAAAAAACGAAGAAAATTGAGGATTGCTCTTTTAGTTTTATCGTTATGACGTCATCGCGATATTCTACACTCGGTCTTATATCTATAACAATTAATTTTACACAGTTTGTTTGCAACTTGTTTATTTGCGACATGTCCCCAGGCTTTCAGGAACACTAATCAGATTGAAGGTGAGTAGTTTATTCGCTGAGTTATGACGTCATGAAGTTCTAATGTATTACCTATGGGAGAAAATCAACGTCCGGTTACTTGAAAGCTAACAGCGCCAACGCTCCAAAAACTTGTAGGAATTTGAAGGGTGCCCTAGAGCATGTGTATGTAAAATATGGAGAGGATCGGTTGAAAACTCTAGGAGATATGAGGTCCTGAAGGTCTAATGTATTAGCTATGAGGAAAAAATGACTTCCGGTGTTTTTAAAGCTAAAGCTCTGTAAACTTGTAGAGTCTTGTAGGGTTTCCTAGAGGGTATGTATATAAAATTTTAGGAAGATCGGATGAAAACTCTTGGAGATATAGCGATTTGAAAATGGCGTAATGTATTTTGACTGGGAAAAATGGGACCTTTTACCCCGCATTCCTCAAAATCTGTTGGTCGGATTTGCTATAAAAACCATAGCACTTCTTTCTGATGCCTATCCAATATTTTGGCCAAGTTTGGTGTCTATACATCAAATACTCTAGGAGAAATAGGGGCGCAAATTTCGAGTAGTGGAAGAAGATTAAAAATAAAAATAATAATATAGTTGAAAGTATTTAAGGAAAAGAATAGTTTGGGCGGCTTCGCCCAAACTAATAATACAATAACTCGACAACGGTTGGGCGTAGAAAAAAACTAAGCACACTTCATGGCAGTAGTTTTCCAAGGGCTTTTCAGAAATCATACTGATTTTTCTGTATTTTGATTTTATGACGTCATCATTACGTAATAGCTTCAAACTTGCTCCCATAACTCAGTAACGGTTAGAGATATGAGGTTTTCGTAATAGACGTTTACCAGGTACTTTTAGTCAGGCTTCTCAAAAAACGAAGAAAATTGAGGATTGCTCTTTTAGTTTTATCGTTATGACGTCATCGCGATATTCTACACTCGGTCTTATATCTATAACAATTAATTTTACACAGTTTGTTTGCAACTTGTTTATTTGCGACATGTCCCCAGGCTTTCAGGAACACTAATCAGATTGAAGGTGAGTAGTTTATTCGCTGAGTTATGACGTCATGAAGTTCTAATGTATTACCTATGGGAGAAAATCAACGTCCGGTTACTTGAAAGCTAACAGCGCCAACGCTCCAAAAACTTGTAGGAATTTGAAGGGTGCCCTAGAGCATGTGTATGTAAAATATGGAGAGGATCGGTTGAAAACTCTAGGAGATATGAGGTCCTGAAGGTCTAATGTATTAGCTATGAGGAAAAAATGACTTCCGGTGTTTTTAAAGCTAAAGCTCTGTAAACTTGTAGAGTCTTGTAGGGTTTCCTAGAGGGTATGTATATAAAATTTTAGGAAGATCGGATGAAAACTCTTGGAGATATAGCGATTTGAAAATGGCGTAATGTATTTTGACTGGGAAAAATGGGACCTTTTACCCCGCATTCCTCAAAATCTGTTGGTCGGATTTGCTATAAAAACCATAGCACTTCTTTCTGATGCCTATCCAATATTTTGGCCAAGTTTGGTGTCTATACATCAAATACTCTAGGAGAAATAGGGGCGCAAATTTCGAGTAGTGGAAGAAGATTAAAAATAAAAATAATAATATAGTTGAAAGTATTTAAGGAAAAGAATAGTTTGGGCGGCTTCGCCCAAACTAATAATACAATAACTCGACAACGGTTGGGCGTAGAAAAAAACTAAGCACACTTCATGGCAGTAGTTTTCCAAGGGCTTTTCAGAAATCATACTGATTTTTCTGTATTTTGATTTTATGACGTCATCATTACGTAATAGCTTCAAACTTGCTCCCATAACTCAGTAACGGTTAGAGATATGAGGTTTTCGTAATAGACGTTTACCAGGTACTTTTAGTCAGGCTTCTCAAAAAACGAAGAAAATTGAGGATTGCTCTTTTAGTTTTATCGTTATGACGTCATCGCGATATTCTACACTCGGTCTTATATCTATAACAATTAATTTTACACAGTTTGTTTGCAACTTGTTTATTTGCGACATGTCCCCAGGCTTTCAGGAACACTAATCAGATTGAAGGTGAGTAGTTTATTCGCTGAGTTATGACGTCATGAAGTTCTAATGTATTACCTATGGGAGAAAATCAACGTCCGGTTACTTGAAAGCTAACAGCGCCAACGCTCCAAAAACTTGTAGGAATTTGAAGGGTGCCCTAGAGCATGTGTATGTAAAATATGGAGAGGATCGGTTGAAAACTCTAGGAGATATGAGGTCCTGAAGGTCTAATGTATTAGCTATGAGGAAAAAATGACTTCCGGTGTTTTTAAAGCTAAAGCTCTGTAAACTTGTAGAGTCTTGTAGGGTTTCCTAGAGGGTATGTATATAAAATTTTAGGAAGATCGGATGAAAACTCTTGGAGATATAGCGATTTGAAAATGGCGTAATGTATTTTGACTGGGAAAAATGGGACCTTTTACCCCGCATTCCTCAAAATCTGTTGGTCGGATTTGCTATAAAAACCATAGCACTTCTTTCTGATGCCTATCCAATATTTTGGCCAAGTTTGGTGTCTATACATCAAATACTCTAGGAGAAATAGGGGCGCAAATTTCGAGTAGTGGAAGAAGATTAAAAATAAAAATAATAATATAGTTGAAAGTATTTAAGGAAAAGAATAGTTTGGGCGGCTTCGCCCAAACTAATAATACAATAACTCGACAACGGTTGGGCGTAGAAAAAAACTAAGCACACTTCATGGCAGTAGTTTTCCAAGGGCTTTTCAGAAATCATACTGATTTTTCTGTATTTTGATTTTATGACGTCATCATTACGTAATAGCTTCAAACTTGCTCCCATAACTCAGTAACGGTTAGAGATATGAGGTTTTCGTAATAGACGTTTACCAGGTACTTTTAGTCAGGCTTCTCAAAAAACGAAGAAAATTGAGGATTGCTCTTTTAGTTTTATCGTTATGACGTCATCGCGATATTCTACACTCGGTCTTATATCTATAACAATTAATTTTACACAGTTTGTTTGCAACTTGTTTATTTGCGACATGTCCCCAGGCTTTCAGGAACACTAATCAGATTGAAGGTGAGTAGTTTATTCGCTGAGTTATGACGTCATGAAGTTCTAATGTATTACCTATGGGAGAAAATCAACGTCCGGTTACTTGAAAGCTAACAGCGCCAACGCTCCAAAAACTTGTAGGAATTTGAAGGGTGCCCTAGAGCATGTGTATGTAAAATATGGAGAGGATCGGTTGAAAACTCTAGGAGATATGAGGTCCTGAAGGTCTAATGTATTAGCTATGAGGAAAAAATGACTTCCGGTGTTTTTAAAGCTAAAGCTCTGTAAACTTGTAGAGTCTTGTAGGGTTTCCTAGAGGGTATGTATATAAAATTTTAGGAAGATCGGATGAAAACTCTTGGAGATATAGCGATTTGAAAATGGCGTAATGTATTTTGACTGGGAAAAATGGGACCTTTTACCCCGCATTCCTCAAAATCTGTTGGTCGGATTTGCTATAAAAACCATAGCACTTCTTTCTGATGCCTATCCAATATTTTGGCCAAGTTTGGTGTCTATACATCAAATACTCTAGGAGAAATAGGGGCGCAAATTTCGAGTAGTGGAAGAAGATTAAAAATAAAAATAATAATATAGTTGAAAGTATTTAAGGAAAAGAATAGTTTGGGCGGCTTCGCCCAAACTAATAATACAATAACTCGACAACGGTTGGGCGTAGAAAAAAACTAAGCACACTTCATGGCAGTAGTTTTCCAAGGGCTTTTCAGAAATCATACTGATTTTTCTGTATTTTGATTTTATGACGTCATCATTACGTAATAGCTTCAAACTTGCTCCCATAACTCAGTAACGGTTAGAGATATGAGGTTTTCGTAATAGACGTTTACCAGGTACTTTTAGTCAGGCTTCTCAAAAAACGAAGAAAATTGAGGATTGCTCTTTTAGTTTTATCGTTATGACGTCATCGCGATATTCTACACTCGGTCTTATATCTATAACAATTAATTTTACACAGTTTGTTTGCAACTTGTTTATTTGCGACATGTCCCCAGGCTTTCAGGAACACTAATCAGATTGAAGGTGAGTAGTTTATTCGCTGAGTTATGACGTCATGAAGTTCTAATGTATTACCTATGGGAGAAAATCAACGTCCGGTTACTTGAAAGCTAACAGCGCCAACGCTCCAAAAACTTGTAGGAATTTGAAGGGTGCCCTAGAGCATGTGTATGTAAAATATGGAGAGGATCGGTTGAAAACTCTAGGAGATATGAGGTCCTGAAGGTCTAATGTATTAGCTATGAGGAAAAAATGACTTCCGGTGTTTTTAAAGCTAAAGCTCTGTAAACTTGTAGAGTCTTGTAGGGTTTCCTAGAGGGTATGTATATAAAATTTTAGGAAGATCGGATGAAAACTCTTGGAGATATAGCGATTTGAAAATGGCGTAATGTATTTTGACTGGGAAAAATGGGACCTTTTACCCCGCATTCCTCAAAATCTGTTGGTCGGATTTGCTATAAAAACCATAGCACTTCTTTCTGATGCCTATCCAATATTTTGGCCAAGTTTGGTGTCTATACATCAAATACTCTAGGAGAAATAGGGGCGCAAATTTCGAGTAGTGGAAGAAGATTAAAAATAAAAATAATAATATAGTTGAAAGTATTTAAGGAAAAGAATAGTAAATGACTTCCGGTGTTTTTAAGGCTAAAGCTCTGTAAACTTGTAGAGTCTTGTAGGGTTTCCTAGAGGGTATGTATATAAAATTTTAGGAAGATCGGATGAAAACTCTTGGAGATATAGCGATTTGAAAATGGCGTAATGTATTTTGACTGGGAAAAATGGGACCTTTTACCCCGCATTCCTCAAAATCTGTTGGTCGGATTTGCTATAAAAACCATAGCACTTCTTTCTGATGCCTATCCAATATTTTGGCCAAGTTTGGTGTCTATACATCAAATACTCTAGGAGAAATAGGGGCGCAAATTTCGAGTAGTGGAAGAAGATTAAAAATAAAAATAATAATATAGTTGAAAGTATTTAAGGAAAAGAATAGTTTGGGCGGCTTCGCCCAAACTAATAATACAATAACTCGACAACGGTTGGGCGTAGAAAAAAACTAAGCACACTTCATGGCAGTAGTTTTCCAAGGGCTTTTCAGAAATCATACTGATTTTTCTGTATTTTGATTTTATGACGTCATCATTACGTAATAGCTTCAAACTTGCTCCCATAACTCAGTAACGGTTAGAGATATGAGGTTTTCGTAATAGACGTTTACCAGGTACTTTTAGTCAGGCTTCTCAAAAAACGAAGAAAATTGAGGATTGCTCTTTTAGTTTTATCGTTATGACGTCATCGCGATATTCTACACTCGGTCTTATATCTATAACAATTAATTTTACACAGTTTGTTTGCAACTTGTTTATTTGCGACATGTCCCCAGGCTTTCAGGAACACTAATCAGATTGAAGGTGAGTAGTTTATTCGCTGAGTTATGACGTCATGAAGTTCTAATGTATTACCTATGGGAGAAAATCAACGTCCGGTTACTTGAAAGCTAACAGCGCCAACGCTCCAAAAACTTGTAGGAATTTGAAGGGTGCCCTAGAGCATGTGTATGTAAAATATGGAGAGGATCGGTTGAAAACTCTAGGAGATATGAGGTCCTGAAGGTCTAATGTATTAGCTATGAGGAAAAAATGACTTCCGGTGTTTTTAAAGCTAAAGCTCTGTAAACTTGTAGAGTCTTGTAGGGTTTCCTAGAGGGTATGTATATAAAATTTTAGGAAGATCGGATGAAAACTCTTGGAGATATAGCGATTTGAAAATGGCGTAATGTATTTTGACTGGGAAAAATGGGACCTTTTACCCCGCATTCCTCAAAATCTGTTGGTCGGATTTGCTATAAAAACCATAGCACTTCTTTCTGATGCCTATCCAATATTTTGGCCAAGTTTGGTGTCTATACATCAAATACTCTAGGAGAAATAGGGGCGCAAATTTCGAGTAGTGGAAGAAGATTAAAAATAAAAATAATAATATAGTTGAAAGTATTTAAGGAAAAGAATAGTTTGGGCGGCTTCGCCCAAACTAATAACTCGACAACGGTTGGGCGTAGAAAAAAACTAAGCACACTTCATGGCAGTAGTTTTCCAAGGGCTTTTCAGAAATCATACTGATTTTTCTGTATTTTGATTTTATGACGTCATCATTACGTAATAGCTTCAAACTTGCTCCCATAACTCAGTAACGGTTAGAGATATGAGGTTTTCGTAATAGACGTTTACCAGGTACTTTTAGTCAGGCTTCTCAAAAAACGAAGAAAATTGAGGATTGCTCTTTTAGTTTTATCGTTATGACGTCATCGCGATATTCTACACTCGGTCTTATATCTATAACAATTAATTTTACACAGTTTGTTTGCAACTTGTTTATTTGCGACATGTCCCCAGGCTTTCAGGAACACTAATCAGATTGAAGGTGAGTAGTTTATTCGCTGAGTTATGACGTCATGAAGTTCTAATGTATTACCTATGGGAGAAAATCAACGTCCGGTTACTTGAAAGCTAACAGCGCCAACGCTCCAAAAACTTGTAGGAATTTGAAGGGTGCCCTAGAGCATGTGTATGTAAAATATGGAGAGGATCGGTTGAAAACTCTAGGAGATATGAGGTCCTGAAGGTCTAATGTATTAGCTATGAGGAAAAAATGACTTCCGGTGTTTTTAAAGCTAAAGCTCTGTAAACTTGTAGAGTCTTGTAGGGTTTCCTAGAGGGTATGTATATAAAATTTTAGGAAGATCGGATGAAAACTCTTGGAGATATAGCGATTTGAAAATGGCGTAATGTATTTTGACTGGGAAAAATGGGACCTTTTACCCCGCATTCCTCAAAATCTGTTGGTCGGATTTGCTATAAAAACCATAGCACTTCTTTCTGATGCCTATCCAATATTTTGGCCAAGTTTGGTGTCTATACATCAAATACTCTAGGAGAAATAGGGGCGCAAATTTCGAGTAGTGGAAGAAGATTAAAAATAAAAATAATAATATAGTTGAAAGTATTTAAGGAAAAGAATAGTTTGGGCGGCTTCGCCCAAACTAATAATACAATAACTCGACAACGGTTGGGCGTAGAAAAAAACTAAGCACACTTCATGGCAGTAGTTTTCCAAGGGCTTTTCAGAAATCATACTGATTTTTCTGTATTTTGATTTTATGACGTCATCATTACGTAATAGCTTCAAACTTGCTCCCATAACTCAGTAACGGTTAGAGATATGAGGTTTTCGTAATAGACGTTTACCAGGTACTTTTAGTCAGGCTTCTCAAAAAACGAAGAAAATTGAGGATTGCTCTTTTAGTTTTATCGTTATGACGTCATCGCGATATTCTACACTCGGTCTTATATCTATAACAATTAATTTTACACAGTTTGTTTGCAACTTGTTTATTTGCGACATGTCCCCAGGCTTTCAGGAACACTAATCAGATTGAAGGTGAGTAGTTTATTCGCTGAGTTATGACGTCATGAAGTTCTAATGTATTACCTATGGGAGAAAATCAACGTCCGGTTACTTGAAAGCTAACAGCGCCAACGCTCCAAAAACTTGTAGGAATTTGAAGGGTGCCCTAGAGCATGTGTATGTAAAATATGGAGAGGATCGGTTGAAAACTCTAGGAGATATGAGGTCCTGAAGGTCTAATGTATTAGCTATGAGGAAAAAATGACTTCCGGTGTTTTTAAAGCTAAAGCTCTGTAAACTTGTAGAGTCTTGTAGGGTTTCCTAGAGGGTATGTATATAAAATTTTAGGAAGATCGGATGAAAACTCTTGGAGATATAGCGATTTGAAAATGGCGTAATGTATTTTGACTGGGAAAAATGGGACCTTTTACCCCGCATTCCTCAAAATCTGTTGGTCGGATTTGCTATAAAAACCATAGCACTTCTTTCTGATGCCTATCCAATATTTTGGCCAAGTTTGGTGTCTATACATCAAATACTCTAGGAGAAATAGGGGCGCAAATTTCGAGTAGTGGAAGAAGATTAAAAATAAAAATAATAATATAGTTGAAAGTATTTAAGGAAAAGAATAGTTTGGGCGGCTTCGCCCAAACTAATAATACAATAACTCGACAACGGTTGGGCGTAGAAAAAAACTAAGCACACTTCATGGCAGTAGTTTTCCAAGGGCTTTTCAGAAATCATACTGATTTTTCTGTATTTTGATTTTATGACGTCATCATTACGTAATAGCTTCAAACTTGCTCCCATAACTCAGTAACGGTTAGAGATATGAGGTTTTCGTAATAGACGTTTACCAGGTACTTTTAGTCAGGCTTCTCAAAAAACGAAGAAAATTGAGGATTGCTCTTTTAGTTTTATCGTTATGACGTCATCGCGATATTCTACACTCGGTCTTATATCTATAACAATTAATTTTACACAGTTTGTTTGCAACTTGTTTATTTGCGACATGTCCCCAGGCTTTCAGGAACACTAATCAGATTGAAGGTGAGTAGTTTATTCGCTGAGTTATGACGTCATGAAGTTCTAATGTATTACCTATGGGAGAAAATCAACGTCCGGTTACTTGAAAGCTAACAGCGCCAACGCTCCAAAAACTTGTAGGAATTTGAAGGGTGCCCTAGAGCATGTGTATGTAAAATATGGAGAGGATCGGTTGAAAACTCTAGGAGATATGAGGTCCTGAAGGTCTAATGTATTAGCTATGAGGAAAAAATGACTTCCGGTGTTTTTAAAGCTAAAGCTCTGTAAACTTGTAGAGTCTTGTAGGGTTTCCTAGAGGGTATGTATATAAAATTTTAGGAAGATCGGATGAAAACTCTTGGAGATATAGCGATTTGAAAATGGCGTAATGTATTTTGACTGGGAAAAATGGGACCTTTTACCCCGCATTCCTCAAAATCTGTTGGTCGGATTTGCTATAAAAACCATAGCACTTCTTTCTGATGCCTATCCAATATTTTGGCCAAGTTTGGTGTCTATACATCAAATACTCTAGGAGAAATAGGGGCGCAAATTTCGAGTAGTGGAAGAAGATTAAAAATAAAAATAATAATATAGTTGAAAGTATTTAAGGAAAAGAATAGTTTGGGCGGCTTCGCCCAAACTAATAATACAATAACTCGACAACGGTTGGGCGTAGAAAAAAACTAAGCACACTTCATGGCAGTAGTTTTCCAAGGGCTTTTCAGAAATCATACTGATTTTTCTGTATTTTGATTTTATGACGTCATCATTACGTAATAGCTTCAAACTTGCTCCCATAACTCAGTAACGGTTAGAGATATGAGGTTTTCGTAATAGACGTTTACCAGGTACTTTTAGTCAGGCTTCTCAAAAAACGAAGAAAATTGAGGATTGCTCTTTTAGTTTTATCGTTATGACGTCATCGCGATATTCTACACTCGGTCTTATATCTATAACAATTAATTTTACACAGTTTGTTTGCAACTTGTTTATTTGCGACATGTCCCCAGGCTTTCAGGAACACTAATCAGATTGAAGGTGAGTAGTTTATTCGCTGAGTTATGACGTCATGAAGTTCTAATGTATTACCTATGGGAGAAAATCAACGTCCGGTTACTTGAAAGCTAACAGCGCCAACGCTCCAAAAACTTGTAGGAATTTGAAGGGTGCCCTAGAGCATGTGTATGTAAAATATGGAGAGGATCGGTTGAAAACTCTAGGAGATATGAGGTCCTGAAGGTCTAATGTATTAGCTATGAGGAAAAAATGACTTCCGGTGTTTTTAAAGCTAAAGCTCTGTAAACTTGTAGAGTCTTGTAGGGTTTCCTAGAGGGTATGTATATAAAATTTTAGGAAGATCGGATGAAAACTCTTGGAGATATAGCGATTTGAAAATGGCGTAATGTATTTTGACTGGGAAAAATGGGACCTTTTACCCCGCATTCCTCAAAATCTGTTGGTCGGATTTGCTATAAAAACCATAGCACTTCTTTCTGATGCCTATCCAATATTTTGGCCAAGTTTGGTGTCTATACATCAAATACTCTAGGAGAAATAGGGGCGCAAATTTCGAGTAGTGGAAGAAGATTAAAAATAAAAATAATAATATAGTTGAAAGTATTTAAGGAAAAGAATAGTTTGGGCGGCTTCGCCCAAACTAATAATACAATAACTCGACAACGGTTGGGCGTAGAAAAAAACTAAGCACACTTCATGGCAGTAGTTTTCCAAGGGCTTTTCAGAAATCATACTGATTTTTCTGTATTTTGATTTTATGACGTCATCATTACGTAATAGCTTCAAACTTGCTCCCATAACTCAGTAACGGTTAGAGATATGAGGTTTTCGTAATAGACGTTTACCAGGTACTTTTAGTCAGGCTTCTCAAAAAACGAAGAAAATTGAGGATTGCTCTTTTAGTTTTATCGTTATGACGTCATCGCGATATTCTACACTCGGTCTTATATCTATAACAATTAATTTTACACAGTTTGTTTGCAACTTGTTTATTTGCGACATGTCCCCAGGCTTTCAGGAACACTAATCAGATTGAAGGTGAGTAGTTTATTCGCTGAGTTATGACGTCATGAAGTTCTAATGTATTACCTATGGGAGAAAATCAACGTCCGGTTACTTGAAAGCTAACAGCGCCAACGCTCCAAAAACTTGTAGGAATTTGAAGGGTGCCCTAGAGCATGTGTATGTAAAATATGGAGAGGATCGGTTGAAAACTCTAGGAGATATGAGGTCCTGAAGGTCTAATGTATTAGCTATGAGGAAAAAATGACTTCCGGTGTTTTTAAAGCTAAAGCTCTGTAAACTTGTAGAGTCTTGTAGGGTTTCCTAGAGGGTATGTATATAAAATTTTAGGAAGATCGGATGAAAACTCTTGGAGATATAGCGATTTGAAAATGGCGTAATGTATTTTGACTGGGAAAAATGGGACCTTTTACCCCGCATTCCTCAAAATCTGTTGGTCGGATTTGCTATAAAAACCATAGCACTTCTTTCTGATGCCTATCCAATATTTTGGCCAAGTTTGGTGTCTATACATCAAATACTCTAGGAGAAATAGGGGCGCAAATTTCGAGTAGTGGAAGAAGATTAAAAATAAAAATAATAATATAGTTGAAAGTATTTAAGGAAAAGAATAGTTTGGGCGGCTTCGCCCAAACTAATAATACAATAACTCGACAACGGTTGGGCGTAGAAAAAAACTAAGCACACTTCATGGCAGTAGTTTTCCAAGGGCTTTTCAGAAATCATACTGATTTTTCTGTATTTTGATTTTATGACGTCATCATTACGTAATAGCTTCAAACTTGCTCCCATAACTCAGTAACGGTTAGAGATATGAGGTTTTCGTAATAGACGTTTACCAGGTACTTTTAGTCAGGCTTCTCAAAAAACGAAGAAAATTGAGGATTGCTCTTTTAGTTTTATCGTTATGACGTCATCGCGATATTCTACACTCGGTCTTATATCTATAACAATTAATTTTACACAGTTTGTTTGCAACTTGTTTATTTGCGACATGTCCCCAGGCTTTCAGGAACACTAATCAGATTGAAGGTGAGTAGTTTATTCGCTGAGTTATGACGTCATGAAGTTCTAATGTATTACCTATGGGAGAAAATCAACGTCCGGTTACTTGAAAGCTAACAGCGCCAACGCTCCAAAAACTTGTAGGAATTTGAAGGGTGCCCTAGAGCATGTGTATGTAAAATATGGAGAGGATCGGTTGAAAACTCTAGGAGATATGAGGTCCTGAAGGTCTAATGTATTAGCTATGAGGAAAAAATGACTTCCGGTGTTTTTAAAGCTAAAGCTCTGTAAACTTGTAGAGTCTTGTAGGGTTTCCTAGAGGGTATGTATATAAAATTTTAGGAAGATCGGATGAAAACTCTTGGAGATATAGCGATTTGAAAATGGCGTAATGTATTTTGACTGGGAAAAATGGGACCTTTTACCCCGCATTCCTCAAAATCTGTTGGTCGGATTTGCTATAAAAACCATAGCACTTCTTTCTGATGCCTATCCAATATTTTGGCCAAGTTTGGTGTCTATACATCAAATACTCTAGGAGAAATAGGGGCGCAAATTTCGAGTAGTGGAAGAAGATTAAAAATAAAAATAATAATATAGTTGAAAGTATTTAAGGAAAAGAATAGTTTGGGCGGCTTCGCCCAAACTAATAATACAATAACTCGACAACGGTTGGGCGTAGAAAAAAACTAAGCACACTTCATGGCAGTAGTTTTCCAAGGGCTTTTCAGAAATCATACTGATTTTTCTGTATTTTGATTTTATGACGTCATCATTACGTAATAGCTTCAAACTTGCTCCCATAACTCAGTAACGGTTAGAGATATGAGGTTTTCGTAATAGACGTTTACCAGGTACTTTTAGTCAGGCTTCTCAAAAAACGAAGAAAATTGAGGATTGCTCTTTTAGTTTTATCGTTATGACGTCATCGCGATATTCTACACTCGGTCTTATATCTATAACAATTAATTTTACACAGTTTGTTTGCAACTTGTTTATTTGCGACATGTCCCCAGGCTTTCAGGAACACTAATCAGATTGAAGGTGAGTAGTTTATTCGCTGAGTTATGACGTCATGAAGTTCTAATGTATTACCTATGGGAGAAAATCAACGTCCGGTTACTTGAAAGCTAACAGCGCCAACGCTCCAAAAACTTGTAGGAATTTGAAGGGTGCCCTAGAGCATGTGTATGTAAAATATGGAGAGGATCGGTTGAAAACTCTAGGAGATATGAGGTCCTGAAGGTCTAATGTATTAGCTATGAGGAAAAAATGACTTCCGGTGTTTTTAAAGCTAAAGCTCTGTAAACTTGTAGAGTCTTGTAGGGTTTCCTAGAGGGTATGTATATAAAATTTTAGGAAGATCGGATGAAAACTCTTGGAGATATAGCGATTTGAAAATGGCGTAATGTATTTTGACTGGGAAAAATGGGACCTTTTACCCCGCATTCCTCAAAATCTGTTGGTCGGATTTGCTATAAAAACCATAGCACTTCTTTCTGATGCCTATCCAATATTTTGGCCAAGTTTGGTGTCTATACATCAAATACTCTAGGAGAAATAGGGGCGCAAATTTCGAGTAGTGGAAGAAGATTAAAAATAAAAATAATAATATAGTTGAAAGTATTTAAGGAAAAGAATAGTTTGGGCGGCTTCGCCCAAACTAATAATACAATAACTCGACAACGGTTGGGCGTAGAAAAAAACTAAGCACACTTCATGGCAGTAGTTTTCCAAGGGCTTTTCAGAAATCATACTGATTTTTCTGTATTTTGATTTTATGACGTCATCATTACGTAATAGCTTCAAACTTGCTCCCATAACTCAGTAACGGTTAGAGATATGAGGTTTTCGTAATAGACGTTTACCAGGTACTTTTAGTCAGGCTTCTCAAAAAACGAAGAAAATTGAGGATTGCTCTTTTAGTTTTATCGTTATGACGTCATCGCGATATTCTACACTCGGTCTTATATCTATAACAATTAATTTTACACAGTTTGTTTGCAACTTGTTTATTTGCGACATGTCCCCAGGCTTTCAGGAACACTAATCAGATTGAAGGTGAGTAGTTTATTCGCTGAGTTATGACGTCATGAAGTTCTAATGTATTACCTATGGGAGAAAATCAACGTCCGGTTACTTGAAAGCTAACAGCGCCAACGCTCCAAAAACTTGTAGGAATTTGAAGGGTGCCCTAGAGCATGTGTATGTAAAATATGGAGAGGATCGGTTGAAAACTCTAGGAGATATGAGGTCCTGAAGGTCTAATGTATTAGCTATGAGGAAAAAATGACTTCCGGTGTTTTTAAAGCTAAAGCTCTGTAAACTTGTAGAGTCTTGTAGGGTTTCCTAGAGGGTATGTATATAAAATTTTAGGAAGATCGGATGAAAACTCTTGGAGATATAGCGATTTGAAAATGGCGTAATGTATTTTGACTGGGAAAAATGGGACCTTTTACCCCGCATTCCTCAAAATCTGTTGGTCGGATTTGCTATAAAAACCATAGCACTTCTTTCTGATGCCTATCCAATATTTTGGCCAAGTTTGGTGTCTATACATCAAATACTCTAGGAGAAATAGGGGCGCAAATTTCGAGTAGTGGAAGAAGATTAAAAATAAAAATAATAATATAGTTGAAAGTATTTAAGGAAAAGAATAGTTTGGGCGGCTTCGCCCAAACTAATAATACAATAACTCGACAACGGTTGGGCGTAGAAAAAAACTAAGCACACTTCATGGCAGTAGTTTTCCAAGGGCTTTTCAGAAATCATACTGATTTTTCTGTATTTTGATTTTATGACGTCATCATTACGTAATAGCTTCAAACTTGCTCCCATAACTCAGTAACGGTTAGAGATATGAGGTTTTCGTAATAGACGTTTACCAGGTACTTTTAGTCAGGCTTCTCAAAAAACGAAGAAAATTGAGGATTGCTCTTTTAGTTTTATCGTTATGACGTCATCGCGATATTCTACACTCGGTCTTATATCTATAACAATTAATTTTACACAGTTTGTTTGCAACTTGTTTATTTGCGACATGTCCCCAGGCTTTCAGGAACACTAATCAGATTGAAGGTGAGTAGTTTATTCGCTGAGTTATGACGTCATGAAGTTCTAATGTATTACCTATGGGAGAAAATCAACGTCCGGTTACTTGAAAGCTAACAGCGCCAACGCTCCAAAAACTTGTAGGAATTTGAAGGGTGCCCTAGAGCATGTGTATGTAAAATATGGAGAGGATCGGTTGAAAACTCTAGGAGATATGAGGTCCTGAAGGTCTAATGTATTAGCTATGAGGAAAAAATGACTTCCGGTGTTTTTAAAGCTAAAGCTCTGTAAACTTGTAGAGTCTTGTAGGGTTTCCTAGAGGGTATGTATATAAAATTTTAGGAAGATCGGATGAAAACTCTTGGAGATATAGCGATTTGAAAATGGCGTAATGTATTTTGACTGGGAAAAATGGGACCTTTTACCCCGCATTCCTCAAAATCTGTTGGTCGGATTTGCTATAAAAACCATAGCACTTCTTTCTGATGCCTATCCAATATTTTGGCCAAGTTTGGTGTCTATACATCAAATACTCTAGGAGAAATAGGGGCGCAAATTTCGAGTAGTGGAAGAAGATTAAAAATAAAAATAATAATATAGTTGAAAGTATTTAAGGAAAAGAATAGTTTGGGCGGCTTCGCCCAAACTAATAATACAATAACTCGACAACGGTTGGGCGTAGAAAAAAACTAAGCACACTTCATGGCAGTAGTTTTCCAAGGGCTTTTCAGAAATCATACTGATTTTTCTGTATTTTGATTTTATGACGTCATCATTACGTAATAGCTTCAAACTTGCTCCCATAACTCAGTAACGGTTAGAGATATGAGGTTTTCGTAATAGACGTTTACCAGGTACTTTTAGTCAGGCTTCTCAAAAAACGAAGAAAATTGAGGATTGCTCTTTTAGTTTTATCGTTATGACGTCATCGCGATATTCTACACTCGGTCTTATATCTATAACAATTAATTTTACACAGTTTGTTTGCAACTTGTTTATTTGCGACATGTCCCCAGGCTTTCAGGAACACTAATCAGATTGAAGGTGAGTAGTTTATTCGCTGAGTTATGACGTCATGAAGTTCTAATGTATTACCTATGGGAGAAAATCAACGTCCGGTTACTTGAAAGCTAACAGCGCCAACGCTCCAAAAACTTGTAGGAATTTGAAGGGTGCCCTAGAGCATGTGTATGTAAAATATGGAGAGGATCGGTTGAAAACTCTAGGAGATATGAGGTCCTGAAGGTCTAATGTATTAGCTATGAGGAAAAAATGACTTCCGGTGTTTTTAAAGCTAAAGCTCTGTAAACTTGTAGAGTCTTGTAGGGTTTCCTAGAGGGTATGTATATAAAATTTTAGGAAGATCGGATGAAAACTCTTGGAGATATAGCGATTTGAAAATGGCGTAATGTATTTTGACTGGGAAAAATGGGACCTTTTACCCCGCATTCCTCAAAATCTGTTGGTCGGATTTGCTATAAAAACCATAGCACTTCTTTCTGATGCCTATCCAATATTTTGGCCAAGTTTGGTGTCTATACATCAAATACTCTAGGAGAAATAGGGGCGCAAATTTCGAGTAGTGGAAGAAGATTAAAAATAAAAATAATAATATAGTTGAAAGTATTTAAGGAAAAGAATAGTTTGGGCGGCTTCGCCCAAACTAATAATACAATAACTCGACAACGGTTGGGCGTAGAAAAAAACTAAGCACACTTCATGGCAGTAGTTTTCCAAGGGCTTTTCAGAAATCATACTGATTTTTCTGTATTTTGATTTTATGACGTCATCATTACGTAATAGCTTCAAACTTGCTCCCATAACTCAGTAACGGTTAGAGATATGAGGTTTTCGTAATAGACGTTTACCAGGTACTTTTAGTCAGGCTTCTCAAAAAACGAAGAAAATTGAGGATTGCTCTTTTAGTTTTATCGTTATGACGTCATCGCGATATTCTACACTCGGTCTTATATCTATAACAATTAATTTTACACAGTTTGTTTGCAACTTGTTTATTTGCGACATGTCCCCAGGCTTTCAGGAACACTAATCAGATTGAAGGTGAGTAGTTTATTCGCTGAGTTATGACGTCATGAAGTTCTAATGTATTACCTATGGGAGAAAATCAACGTCCGGTTACTTGAAAGCTAACAGCGCCAACGCTCCAAAAACTTGTAGGAATTTGAAGGGTGCCCTAGAGCATGTGTATGTAAAATATGGAGAGGATCGGTTGAAAACTCTAGGAGATATGAGGTCCTGAAGGTCTAATGTATTAGCTATGAGGAAAAATGACTTCCGGTGTTTTTAAAGCTAAAGCTCTGTAAACTTGTAGAGTCTTGTAGGGTTTCCTAGAGGGTATGTATATAAAATTTTAGGAAGATCGGATGAAAACTCTTGGAGATATAGCGATTTGAAAATGGCGTAATGTATTTTGACTGGGAAAAATGGGACCTTTTACCCCGCATTCCTCAAAATCTGTTGGTCGGATTTGCTATAAAAACCATAGCACTTCTTTCTGATGCCTATCCAATATTTTGGCCAAGTTTGGTGTCTATACATCAAATACTCTAGGAGAAATAGGGGCGCAAATTTCGGAGTAGTGGAAGAAGATTAAAAATAAAAATAATAATATAGTTGAAAGTATTTAAGGAAAAGAATAGTTTGGGCGGCTTCGCCCAAACTAATAATACAATAACTCGACAACGGTTGGGCGTAGAAAAAAACTAAGCACACTTCATGGCAGTAGTTTTCCAAGGGCTTTTCAGAAATCATACTGATTTTTCTGTATTTTGATTTTATGACGTCATCATTACGTAATAGCTTCAAACTTGCTCCCATAACTCAGTAACGGTTAGAGATATGAGGTTTTCGTAATAGACGTTTACCAGGTACTTTTAGTCAGGCTTCTCAAAAAACGAAGAAAATTGAGGATTGCTCTTTTAGTTTTATCGTTATGACGTCATCGCGATATTCTACACTCGGTCTTATATCTATAACAATTAATTTTACACAGTTTGTTTGCAACTTGTTTATTTGCGACATGTCCCCAGGCTTTCAGGAACACTAATCAGATTGAAGGTGAGTAGTTTATTCGCTGAGTTATGACGTCATGAAGTTCTAATGTATTACCTATGGGAGAAAATCAACGTCCGGTTACTTGAAAGCTAACAGCGCCAACGCTCCAAAAACTTGTAGGAATTTGAAGGGTGCCCTAGAGCATGTGTAT
>CAXHKU010000697.1:0-10128 GCA_964017125.1 Flabesymbios commensalis
GTATACATTGTATAGCACCGTGCCTTTACTCAGGCGGGTGGCTTATTGCTGGACGTGCGACCATTGTCTTCCTGTTATTGTAGGGCTTTAAATACTGTTTTTTTTACAATGGTAAACCATTCAACGCTCAAATAGGTGTTGACACTTTCTGCTAACCGAAACACATAACAAGGTATTCACGGCTTAGAGTATAATCTAGGAAATTGATGTCCTCAACGTAGATGACGGCATGAATAATTACGATCTGTTCACGGAAATTGTTAGATACCTATAGATTTAGTTAACAAAATCAAACATTTCTGTACTGATATCTACACCAGACATATTGAAGGTCAAATTAAACTTTATCGGCTTAACTATAGCGGATACACACGAAATTAAACATTGTGTATGCCTGAACATTGTTTCAATGTGCGAGACGTTGGCTTTGACCCAAGAAACACTCACCCAATGTTGGGACAATGCGAACCCATCGTCTCAGACACTGGCCCAACATTGTACCAGCATTGGGTGAGCGTCTCGAGTTTGCTGGGCTGTATCATATTACTGCCGTCGAGAAGTGTTATGTAGAACGAGCGTTCCTCCTTTGTTGGGGGTATGTTGTCAAAGGCAGTGGCCCAGCGTTAAACCAATGTTCACATCGTGAATATGTGTTTGTCAGGGTTTTTTTGCTGATTAACCACCAACTAATCCCGCACACGTTAGATGCATTCAGCCAGCGTTGAAGAAATGTTTTCAAAAGGACATAAGCAATGCCACAATCACTATACAACAAAGTGGCGCTCACAAAATTAGCGTGACTGACCGCCATCTGGTGACAGAACAATGAGACGCTTAAGTCATGCTTGATTGAACCCTTTTGTCACCGAGATTTGATGACGGAGGCGGACAGCGTGACAGAACAACAGGACACTTATTCATTGATTTAACTTTTTCGTCCCCGAAATTTGATGACGGAGGCGGACATCGGAATGAAGGAACATAGAAGCAAAAATACATTGGGCAGATCCGTTGCCGTCAAAACCATGACGGATGTAGAAGATGACGGAACATCACAAGTATAAATCACAAGTATAAATCTCAAGTATATATCACAAGTATAAATCACAACTATAACTCACAAATTATAAATCACAAAGTATAATTCACAAGTGTAAATCAAGTATAGGCCTATATCACAAGTATAAATCACAAGTTTAAATCACAAGTATAAATCTCAAGTATAAATCTCAAGTATATATCACAAGTATAAATTTGAAGTATATATCACAAGTATAAATCTGAAGTATAAATCTGAAGTATATATCATAAGTATAAATCACAAGTATAAATCACAAGTATAAATCACAAGTATAAATCACAAGTAAAAATCTCAAGTATATATCACAAGTATAAATCTCAAGTATATATCACAAGTATAAATTTCAGGTATAAACTTCAAGTATATATCTCAAGTATATATCTGAAGTATATATGTCAAGTATATATATCAAGTGAAGCTCCGTTGACATCAGTCACTAGGCCTAGCACATCCAGAGGGGGCTTCAAGAACAGACCTTCTGAAATAGAATAGTCTAAAAATGGCTTTAAATTTTGTTAAATTCTGGGATGGCGCCCTAAATCTACTTTATTAGCTGAGAACACTAAAATATACATTGCTTTGCGCGTAAATAAAAATTGCGGGAGGCCAAACCAAACCCCCCCCCCCCATTCCCTAACCCTTTGAACGCCAAATAATGTAATTGAAGTTTTCACCCACTTGAAGTTGTGCTCGCTGACGCGATCCACAACTTCAAGTGGGTGAAAATTATTCAGATTTGACAAAATGGAGGTCAACTCTTTTCAAATCTTGCTGATTGATGTCACGTTTTATCTTTAACATGTCTAAAGGGTGGTAACAATGTGCCAAACAAAATAAAAAATCGAATATAATGCGGACCGGCGGTTAAAGTGTTATGTTGTTTGGATCTGTCTCAGATCACACCATATATATCTTAAGCATACATCACAAGAATATATTCCAAGTATATATCTCAAGTATATATCTCAGAGGGGGCTTCAAGAACACCCCTTCTGAAATTGAATTGTCTAAAAATGACTTTAAATTTTGTTATATTCTGGGGTGGTGCCCTAAACCTACTTTGTTAGCTGAGAACATTAAAATAACATTGCTTTACGCCTAAATAAAAAAAAATGCCAAAGCAAATTTTTATCCCCGCCCCCCCCCCATTCCCTTACTCTTGGATCCGCCCCCGATCAGCTATATGTCACAACATCGAAAAAGAGCCTTCTGCTCACTCAGCAAACACAACACGTTCAATGTTGGTCCACCGTCTACGACGCTGGACCAACATTAAACCAGCATTGTTTTCTTTCGGGGGGGGGGGGGTGTCCTCCCACGGATAGGACTGCACTCATAGGTAGAAATCGCGGCATTGTCCAATCACATGATATTTACTATGCGTGAGAATCTCGGCCGTTATGATGGGTGCTGCAGGAATAAGGAAGGGTGGGGTGAGCTAGTGAGCGAATATTGCTTTACCTGTTTACGTCGCATTCTGCACATTAAGGCAATATCGCGACAGAAGGAAGGGGCTGAGGTGAGACACTGAGAGAGTCTGTCCTGTGTAGTGAGTCAGTGTCCTCTAAGAATATCACAAATAACAACCTTGGGAGGCAGCATGCTTAGTGCACTTAGTGCTTCAAAGAGCACTGGATAAAGAGGACTTAAAACAACACAGATGTGAGTGTGGTGTTGGCGAGGTACTTCAGAGAAGATTGTATTTAGTATGGTTGAAAACATATGAAATGTTTGAATGTTATCCCATTAAGAAGGTAAAATAAGAGAACTGGTACTTTCTTCAGAATGAGAAAATCAGTATCTCTGGATGCGACAGAAGGCTCTCATACATTGTTTTACTCTCATACATTGTTTTGCTATCATACATTGTTTTGCTACCATACATTGTTTTGCTACCATACATTGTTTTGCTACCATACATTGTTTTGCTATAATACATTGTTTTGCTAGCAGATATGACGCACCAATGCAATGAGGAAAATAATATGATATAACTTTAAAAAACGATATGAAGAGGAGGTAACTTTAAAAGACAATATGACATCCAGAGATTATGTTGACACAGCAGACGATACTTGGTCACCATGGTTATCGTGGTCACATTATCAAACAACTGATGAATCATCTTCATTAATGACGAACACAGACTTGAGCAGTGACGTCACCCAGGTCATGCATGACTTTGATCTGAACGTCACCTACCTAACACATAACCTTAAATATACAACTACAGACTTCAGCAACGATGTCACAGACTTTATGAAGGACATTGAATTCACAACTACAGACCTAAACAATGGTGTCACAGATTTTATAAATGACCTTGAGTTTACAGCTACAGACTTCAGCAATGGCATCACTGACTTTATAAATGACCTTGAACATAGCACACATTCAGACACGTCTTTACCAGATGGTGAACCTAACTATTATCTCCACTTGGCCTCAGTAATTTATTACGCTCTAACCATTCCATTGGCAATTGGGGGAAATATGTTAATACTAGGGACTGTGACGCGTCAAAGATCTCTACATAAGCCAGCTTTCTATTATGTCTGTAACCTGGCAGTCGGTGATGTTATGTTTGCTTCATTATGCTCCCCAATTTACACCCTGAATATAGCTTATGGACGTGTGATCGCGCCAGGCTGGATCTGTCAGATACACGCTTTTCTGACTCAAGTCTATGCGTTTCAGGTGAGAATTTGGATTGTTTTAATGTCAATTAAAGATACACAAGAACAGTTGCACAAAGTAGCTGGTATTAGTACACAACCTTTTACAATCTGATATGTTTTTGTGATTTGCTCTAGAAAATGATCGAGTACGATTGACAGCAGAACAATCTACAACAGATCACTTATGTTGTTATGCGTCAATGTCTGGTTTTGCAATATGTGACGTATTGCCCAGAAGCCTTCTTGCTCAGTAATTTGTAAACTCGAGTTTGGGACAGCCTCTCATATGAATCTTATTTTTTTCAAATGCTGCAATATCTACCTTCTTGCTACAAATTTGTGGTATCAAATCTACTTGAAATGTGAATACATTATGACATATGTCTGTATTGTGAGGAGCCTAATGAGATGCAATTTCATGGAGCGGCAGGGGATTGATAATAGCAGGGTATCCCCCTCGTTCTTAGCGGACTGTAATCCTCTATTACTATTCCATTTCCACAATCAAATCTGTCCTCAAGGCACATATTCTATTTTGTTTGCTATAATAGCACAACTCTGATCATAACCTCTGTTCATTCTGGCACCACGTCTCAAAAAATACATACATGTACACTGAACAAGACAAAAACACCTATTTATTGTTGACATACACTTTTGTATCTGTTTAAACAAACTTTTGCATCTGGTGTAATCTTAGATTATGGTTCTGTACCAGGGATGGGGTAATAGTAATAGTAATATATAATAGTAATAGTAATAAGTAACGCGGCAATTTCACTGTAATAGTAATAGTGATATATCGCGAAAAAATGGGAGTACTAGTAATAGATCGGGAAGTAATAGATAATAGTCTATTACTTTTCTATTACACACTCAATTTTTTTTAAACAAAAAAATTGTCAATTTATGAAAATAGTCACCATGGTCACAGGTTATAATAAATCATCATTATAAATGGAAGCCTGGGAGCAGTCAGGTATTTTCAATATGTCCCTGACTCAATGTGTCAAATGTTAGTGAGTGACAAGCTATAGGCCAGTCATCACACTTCACCTCCCCCCCCCCCCACCCTCATAGTGTGACAACATATTTTCAGCCCCAATGATTGTTGGTATGGAATGTAATATATAATGACGAACAACTGTGCAAATAAATTTTAATAAGTTGATAATTAATTATCAAATTAAGAGAGAATTTATCACTAGGTTTAATTATGTCTAACAAATGAATGTTACGATTGCTACTCGTGAATGATTTCCAATTTAGTTTCTTTGTATATAATATAACTCCTTAACCCTTTGACTTTCAGGCCGGGGTGCATGCCAGGATCCAGATATACTGGTGTACGAGTTCCATTTTTCGTCATTTGAAGCTGGAATTGCTAACGCAATTTCCAGCTTCAAATGACGAAAAATACATAAATGTAGTATATATTTGACGAAAATTTGTGTCATTTTATGGTTACGTTCATTGACGAATGACGACGGAAATTTCCGTCATGTATGGTAGTGAAAAGGTTAAGACGTTAAATAAAAGAAATAAGTTGAAGATAGTCTGCTTTAAAAAGGTGGCAATGGGAATATGCAAATGTCTGTGGTAAAGTTTGTTAATCATTAATTGAGTCCGGTGTATCTCACTTTAAAATAATTGCATACTGTAGTATATAAATAAAATGGTTGTATAATTATCATGTTTAGTTGAGCTGACAATACAGGAAATTGACAACAATATGTTTTGTATCCGTTTGTCTGGGGCAGTCTGGAGACTGTCTGAGTAGGATATAGGAGGGGGATCACAATGGGGTATTGATTGCTATCGACCAATCAGATGTACATCATTTAGTGTCGGTTAACAAAAATAATTCCCCTTCCCAACAAGAGCCAATCAAAGATGAGTCTCGTCCCTCCCCAGGAGCACTGACTGTCAGCGGGGGGGGGGGGGTAAAAAAACTGGAACTAAATATAAGGTGACGATGCAATGGTAATAACATCGACTACTTGACTATATTGCAATTAACCCTCATGTTGCTAGTGGTATGGCATCTCACAATCATCATAATTATATATTCTAACCAAGTTACCTTCAACTACGTCACCACACACTCATATTTAAATAAACATAATATGGATACATAATAAAATATGGTCATAATATTCAGAAGGGGTAATGATATTATTTGGAAAACTATCATTATAGTGATTTCCTTTTAATATTTTATTAAAACAACTATAATAATTTATAACACTAAAATTACGTTTTCCTTCTGTATAAGATCATACATGATAATATACCTTTCCATTTGATATTGTTTTCACTATTAAGCCATTTTAGTTCATGGTGCAGAATACAGAATTAAATATAAAAGCAGTCTAATAATGGTATTTTAATCGTTAGTTTTATAAAAAAAAAGTAATAGTAATGGTAATAAATAGCTGAGTAATAGTAATAGTAATAGACTAGCAATACCTGTAATAGTATTAGTAATAGTAATAGTAACAGTAATAGTAATAGACTGGCAATACCTGTAATAGTAATAGTAATAGTAATAGTAATAGTAATAGTAATAGTAATAGTAATAGTAATAGTAATAGACTGGCAATACCTGTAATAGTAATAGTAATAGTAATAGTAATAGTAATAGTAATAGTAATAGTAATAGTAATAGTAATAGCAATAGACTGGCAATACCTGTAATAGTAGCAGGAATAGTAATAGTAATAGCAATACATGTAATAGTAATAGTAATAGTGATAATAATAGACCGATGACAGAGTAATAGTAATAGTAATAGCAATAAATCGAATGTAATAGATCACATGTTTGTTCTGTACTGACAACTTCAGACTGAGGGGAAGCAGAAATGCATACGAAAATTAAGGTATCTTATAGAAGGTCATGTAAATATATATATGTACTGCCTTGTAGAAGGTCATGTAAATATATATGTACTGCCACTGCGCAAAAGGGGGTCGTATTATGTACCAGTCGGCACAGAGTGATGCCGGAATGTGAGCCACATTAAAGCAAATTCGGGTGCCGCTGATGCAGACGTCATCGGGCGTCATGCAGCGCACATGACATCGCCACTGACGTCACGTCAGTACATATTCAGATGTTTGGGATGAGCATCAATAACAGATATTCGGGTCGCGCTGATGCCGGACCAATAAGTTATTCACCAGGGGTCAGCACTGATTGTGTGGGTGGCGTGGACGACACAAACATATCTTGAATGCAAAGTGAATCTATCTATGACGCTACTGCTACTTGTTCGATTGATTGATTGTCCGTGCTGTGGACCCACTGAAATTGTATCAGCCTTCGATGTTTTTGTAAATTTTATATCATTTTTGTGAAGCTTTATTGGTGGAATAATTATGTATGTAATCTATTTTTATCAGATCTGAGGGCGGACAGTTTTTTCTATTTTTTTGCTAAACAAAACCATTTTAAATATACATGGGAAGACAGACAAAGATATATAATATATATTGACATGTCAATGTGGATGTTTACGCTCTAATAAGACAATTAATTATATTTATTCTTATAATTTAATGTTGTTTAATCGTATGTAGATTTACCTAAGCGCAATTAGAACCTTTTTGCTACAAGCGAAATATGATGACATCTTATGATCTGTGAAATCACTCCATGTGTAGTTAACATAAATTGAGGTGCGACGTTAAGCGTGAATGTAAGGAGTAACAGATCTACACCGACCCTATGCATGCTATGGCATTGTTACATCACACTACTATTACTAGGCATGAATAGCATTGACGTTTTTTTAGCAAGTACGCTGTTCTCTTATATATAAAAGATGAGCCAGCATTAAGCCAATATTGGGAATCGTAACTATGATGCTGCAATGAGGTTAAAGGGACTGGCCCAGGCTAAAACCATAAAAAAATCGGTGATTTTATTTTGCTTCTTAATATGACCATATGATGTAAACATGTCCATAGACTAGAACTGCCAAAGTTTTAAAAATTGTCTGCTGCGCATTCAACAGTTAGGCTAGATATAGAGACAAAATTTCCGTATTTCTTATTTTTGACATGGTTGCCAATAATTAGAAATCAGGAATTTCGTCTCTATATCTAGCCTAACTGGTGAATGCGCAGCACAAAAATTAAAAAACTTTTGCAGTTCTAATCTATGGACATGTTTACATCATATGGTCATATTAAGAAGCCAAAATAAAATCACCGATTGTTTGATGATTTTATCCTGGGCCAGTCCCTTTAAAGTAGATGTATACAGCATAGCGTTCGCACACAGACTATAGCACAACGTTGTTTCATGCTGTATCAGCATCGCCATTGTACCCATTATCACCTGTCCTACTGTTTCCAGAGTAGTGTACAGTGGAGACCTGGTATCGGACCGCTTCACAAAGCAGACGATCCCGGAATACGGACCAAATTGTTCCCCATTTACATTATGTATTATCAGATTCAGAAAGCGGACCGACCCGCCATTCGGGACACGTACCACCTTTTTTGAGTCCCAAACGATAAAATGACTCAGAAAACGGACCGCCCCAAAGAGGCAAAAAAAAATCATTGGCACATTTACTGTCTAATGGGAGGGACATATGCATCAACTAAGGGACCATCTTCGTCTGGAATCACTAAATGGGACCAGCTGTAGCAGGATCCACTGATGGGACAAGCTGTGGCTGGATCTACTCATGTGACCAGTTGTCGCTGGATCCACTAATGGGACCAACTCTGCAGGATCCACTAAGGGACCAGCACTGGCACTATTCTCTAAGCCCTGGTTGAATCTAATAAAGGGACCAGCTCTGGCTGAATCCACCAAGGGGACCAGTTGGCTGGATCCACTAAGAGGACCAGAGCTGGCTGGATCCACAAAAGTGACCAGCGCTGGCTGGATCCACTAAGCCCAGACTGGATGACGTAAAAGATTTGCGCTGATGAGATGAATCATACAATGTTATGTCAACATTTAAACATTGTCATTAGTGCAAATTGTCTCTCGCCTTATCATGTCATATAATAATAATAATAATAATAATCTTTATTTCATGCTCTTAGTACATGAACGTATTAGTATGTATTAGTATGTCCCTTCCTTGAGTCGCACCTCTTCGGTTGGCTGCGTTCTTAACGGTGCAGTGTTTCAGCTCCTACAACCGTCTTTCTTTCTCAATACAGTTCAAAATAATTTAAAGAGCGCGAACTTACGATCACAGCTTAGTGTGAATGTTTATGTTGCCAAGGCAATTTAAGTCAACTTCTTGAATTTACTAATTTCTTAAATTATATATAGGAAGTGATATTAGCACTGTTATAACAATAGTTGAGCTAGTGGTCTATAGGAACCACAAGGTTAAACAAAGACACTTTTGATTTTCCACCAGCTGACAAAAATAACATTCGTCGTGCAACAATAATTTAATTACGCATGATATGCAAGGTCTATGTGTGTTTATTACAGATCATGCAGATAGGCCTAGTGTATAAATAGATATTGAAATAGGAAACAATTAATACAAGCGATACAAACACACAGATTGTAATATTTATAACATAATCATAATTCGAGAAGATTATAATTAGCTAGCCTGTTATTAGTCTACTTGACTTGTCATAATTATATGAGAGGCCCTAGCGTACAGAAAGATTATCACCTGTATAGCTTGATTACACCTTTGCGATCCCAGAAGACTTTCAAATTGTTATGTAAAATCACATAGTGAAACTAGGAATAACAATTCCGTTGTGATTTTCTATATTAGTTTCGCATATTTAATGGAATATTTATCTGATGTATTTTTACGCGTGGAAGTATAAATTATATCCAGTTAGAAGTATTTTTTTACTTCCAAGTTGATCGTATTTATGACTGCGTGTATGACTCCCCAGTTTTTATAAAATAAGAAGCATGACATCTAATTTGAACACCGCTAATATAACTATCATATTTGTCAATAATGCTGTATTGACAAATATGATAAATTTATACATGTCACTTCGAGATTAATTTAAAAAAATTGAAGCCAGCAAATTTCGCAGTTGTTTATATTAAAGCAATATCAACTTGGTTGACTTTCAGATTACAGACTTTTTACAGAAATAAATATATATGTATAATATTTGTTTTCATATATATTTTTATATGCATTTATTAAAACATTTTTTTTTAATTGTTTGTTGTATTTTAATATACCATGACGCCACATTCAATAAGTTAGTTTAATAAGCGACCTCAATATCAACACGTAGCAATGAATATCTATAAGCAGACTGACTAGTATCTCTCCATTCAAAATTGGATAGTTTCACAAATCGGACCAACTCCAGAATGGGACCACTTTCAGTCAGTCCCATGGGTGGT